>MU676177.1:67814-107888 GCA_026770625.1 Nicotiana glauca
TAAAAAGGGGTAAAGCTAGGGCTTGAGTTTTAATATTTCAAATTGGGATTTGATAGGTCTTTTGAGCTCGGATTTGGGAGTTCTTGGTATGTATGGACTCGTGGCGAGACGAGGAATCCGGTAATGTGAGTTTTGTAATTTTTTGAGTAGCAGGCTCGGGGCTCGGGGCTCGGGTTTTGTTAGTTTCGGGATTTTTGCTACATTTCCATTGTTTTCATTGGGTATTGTTCCCTTTGCATATTGTAATGTATTCGCTATAATTTTGGTTAGATTCGACGCGCGTGGAGGCCAATTTGAGGGGCAAAGGCGTCGCGATCGAGGAATTTCACTGGTTCGAGGTGAGTAATACTTGTAAATGAGATTCTGAGAGTTTGAAACCCCGGATTTGCACATCGTAGTGCTGTGTTGACTTGACTTGCACGCCGGATAAGAGCGTGGGGTAGAGCACCGTTGGGGACTGTGACTTGGTCCGTCCTGATTGTTGATTTTTACCGCGTATTTGACTGAAATTATTCGTTATCATCATAATTTGGGCTGATTGTCATGTTTGGGGCTTCGTGCCAACTATGTGAACCCTTCGGGGATTGATATCACTTTTTTTGCATTACTTGCATATTATTTGATCTCGGTCCAGGGTTTTAATACTGTTTTGCAAACTCAGCTATTTTTTTTAAGACTTGAAAACATAAACAATATTTTATTAACATTTTGAGCTGAGGATTATCATGTTAATATTGCCCAAGTGGCTTATGCACATTTCTGGACTGAGCATGGATCGGGTTGCGCGCCGCAGCAGTGTTATAGTGATTTATGAATATATGGATGGCTCGAGCTGCACGCCACAGCGATGATGTATTTATATTGAGGCCGAGAGCCTGTTTGAAGCCAAGACATGGCTGATATTGCGCTCGGGCTATAGGAGCCCCTCCTGAGTCTGTACACACCCCCAGTGAGAACCGCCGACGTTAAATGGATCGGACTGCACGCCGTAGTGGGTACCGGAGTGTACCGTCTTATGCATTGCATTGCATTCATGCTTTTGTGCATTTTTGTTGTTGTGTTATTTCTTGAGATATTTATTTGTTGTTCTGATATTATCTGATCACTTTTAAAGAGGATAAATTTGAGACAGTGGTAACAGTGACACTATATGATGTAAACGGGTCAGGTAACAATGGCTAACCAGGAACAAGAATATTGCCAGTAGGGCGAGTTAATGAGCTCAATTATGCATACTTGTTTGTGCCCGAGGGGCTGACTTTTGTGCTGACTTGCACTACCTGTTCCGCATTTAATTGCTTAACTGTTGGGAAAAGATATTCTCAAAAAGAGGTTTTGAACTGAGTCAAGATATTTTCTAAAGGATTTTTTTACGTTTTCCCTGTTTTCTCAATGGTTACACTGTAACATATAGCATGTTGATTTGCTTTACGTGGTTTATTGCTGCTTAGTTATTATTTACACTTATTACTCATTGAGTTGGAATACTCACTTTACTCCCCGCACCTCGTGTGCAGATGCAGGTACTTGACCACCTGGTAGCGGGTTTTGTGCTGATTGAACATTTTATCATAGCGGAGCCAGGTGACCGCTAGCGTACGCGGCACCAGATCCCCTCCCTTATTTTATGTTGTTCATGTTACTTTCAGACTTTATTCCTATTTTTGGACTTGTAGTACTTTAGTAAACTCCGTAGTAGCTCATGACTAGTGACACCCCGATGTCGGGCTATGACTTGATGGTTATCTGTTGTTATCATTGTTTTCCGCACTTTTGATTATGCTAATCATGTTTTAGCTTTATAAATGTTAAATAATTGTTAAAAGAAGTATTGTTAATCTGTTGGTTGGCCTTGTCTTCACGAGAGGCGCCATCACGACCGGGTTCAGGATATGGGTCGCCACACCAACACATGAGACGGGTCCCTAACATACTTCTGGAGCATAGACACATGAAATACCGGATACACGCTAAACAAGCTGGGTGGCAAAGCAAGCTCATAAGCCACCTCTCCAATCCTCCTAAGTATCTCAAAATGCCCAATGAACCTCGGACTCAGCTTCCCTTTCTTTCCAAATCTCATAACGCCCTTCATGGACGAAACCTTCAACAAGACCTTCTCGCCCACCATATAAGATACATCCCGAACCTTCCGGTCCGCATAACTCTTCTGACGCGACTGAGCTGTACGTTGTCTCTCGTGGATCACTTTCACCTTCTCTAAGGCATCCTGGACAAACTCTGTCCCCAATAACCTAGCCTCGCCGGGCTCAAACCAACCAACCGGAGATCTACACCGTCACCCATATGAGGCCTCATACGGCGCCATTCGAATGCTGCACTGATAGCTGTTGTTGTAAGCAAACTCTGCAAGCGGCAAGAGCTCAGCCCAAGAACCTCCAAATTCAATAACACAGGCTCGCAACATGTCCTCCAATATCTGAGTAGTACGCTTGGACTGTCCGTCCGTCTGAGGATGAAATGTTGTGCTCAACTCCACCTGTGTGCCCAACTCTCGCTGAAAAGTCCTACGAAACTGGGAAGTGAACTGAGTACCCCTATCTGAGATAATGGAAACTGGGACCCCATGCAACCGTACAATCTCCCTGATGAAAATCTCTGCTAACTGCTCCGAAGAATAGGTAGGACACACCGGGATGAAGTGCGCGGACTTGGTCAGCCGATCCACAATCACCCAAATTGAATCAAACTTCCTCGCTGTCCGAGGGAGACCACTCACAAAATCCATTGTAATCGTCTCCCACTTTCACTCGGGAATATCCATAAGCTAAAGTACACACTGGGCCTCTGATGCTCATACTTGACCTGCTGGCAGTTGAGACACCGAGTTACATAACTCACAATATCCTTCTTCATTCTCCTCCACCAGTAATGATGTCTCAAATCCTGATATATCTTTGCAGCACCTGGATGAATAGAATACCGCAAGTTGTGGGCCTCCTCCAATATCAACTCTCGAAGCCCATCCACATTGGGCACGCAAATCCGGCCCTGCATCCTCAGCACGCCATCACTATCAATAGTCACATCCCTGGCATCATCATGCTGAACCCTGTCCTTAAGGACAAGCAAAAGTGGATCATCATACTGGCGCTCTCTGATGCGGTCATACAAGGAAGACCGAGAAACAACGCAAGCCAACACCCGACTAGACTCTGAAATGTCTAACCTCACCATCCGATTGGCCAAAGCCTGGACATCAACTGCAAAGGGCCTCTCCCCAACTGGAATGTATGCCAGGCTACCCATACTAATCGCCTTCTGGCTCAAATCATCGGCCACTACATTGGCCTTCCCCGGGTGATACAAAATGGTGATATCATAATCCTTGAGTAACTCAAGCCACCTCCGCTGCCTCAAATTAAGATCCTTCTGTTTGAAAAAATGCTGAAGGCTGCGATGGTCGGTATACACCTCACAACATACGCCATATAAGTAGTGCCTCCAAATCTTCAAAGCATGAACTATAGAAGCCAACTCCAAATCATGTACAGGGTAGTTCTTATCATGGGGCTTTAGCTAACGAGAAGCATATGCAACAACTCTACCCTCCTGCATCAACACACATCCGATCCCAACTCTTGAAGCATCACAATACACAGTGTAAGAACCTGAGGCTGATGGCAATACCAACACTGGAGCCGTGGTCAAAGCTATCTTGAGCTTCTGAAAGCTCTTCTCGCACTCCTCGGACCACACAAATGGGGCACCCTTCTGAGTCAACTTGGTCAAGGACAATGCAATAGAAGAAAATCCCTGAACAAACCGGCGATAATACCATGCCAACCCATGGAAACTACGAATCTCCGTGGCTGAGGTCGGTCTAGGCCAACTCTGCACAGCCACTGTCTTCTTCGGATCAACCTGAATACCATCACTAGATACCACGTGCCCCAGGAAAGCCACTGACCCAAGCCAAAACTCACACTTGGAGAAATTTTCATAAAGCTTCTCCTCCCTCAATCTCTGTAATATCGCTCTCAAGTGTTGAGCGTGCTCCTCCTAGCTACGCGAGTACACCAATATATCATCAATAAAAACAATCATAAATGAATCCAGATACAGCCTAAATACACTGTTCATCAAGTGCATGAACGCGGCTGGAGCATTTGTCAACCCAAAAGACATAACCAAAAACTCATAGTGCCCATATCTCGCCCTGAAAGCTGTCTTCATAATGTCAGAATCTCTAATATTCAGATGGTGATAGCCTGAATGGAGATCAATCTTAGAGAATACCCTTGCCCCCTGAAGCTGGTCAAACAAATCATCAATACGGGGCAAAGGATATTTGTTCATCACTGTCACCTTGTTTAGTTGCCTATAGTCAATGCACATTCTCATTGTGCCATCCTTCTTCTTCACAAATAAGACTGGTGCACCCCACGGTGATACACTCGGATGGATGAACCCCTTATCTAGGAGTTCCTGAAGCTGCTCCTTCAATTCCTTTAACTCTGCTGGTGCCATACGATAGGGAGGAATAGAGATAGGCTGAGTGCCCAGCACCAGATCAATACCGAAGTCAATGTCCCTGTTCGGTGGCATGCCCGGCAGGTCTGCTGGAAAAACATCTAGAAAATCCCTCACAACGGGGACAGAATCAAGACTAGGAGCCTCAACTCCAACATCTCTCACAAAAGCCAAATACGATAGACAACCTTTCCCAACCATCTGCTGGGACTTTAGGAAGGAAATCACCCTGCTGGGAACATAGTCAGTCATACCACTCCACTCAATCCTCGGGACACCCGGTATGGCTAAGGTGACTGTCTTGGCATGACAGTCTAGAATAGTATGGCACGGAGATAACCAATCCATGCCCAGAATAATATCAAAATCTACCATGCTCAATAGCAACAAATCTATTCGGGTCTCCAGACCCCCAATAGTCACTAAACACGACCGATACACATGGTCTACCATAATGATATCACCCACCAGTATGGATACATGAACAGGTAATGCAAGATATCCCCGGGTCGTACCCAAATGGTGAGCAAAATAAGAAGACACATAGGAACAGGTAGAACCGGGATCAAATAAAACTGAGGCATCCCTGTGGCAGACTGAAATGATACCTGTGATAACAACATCCGAAGCAATAGCATCTGACCGGCCCTAGAGAGCATAGAATCGAGCCTAACCACCACCTGATCGGCCTACCCCTCTAGGGCGACCCCTAGCTTCCTAACCCTCACACCTAGCTGGCGGGGTGGGTGCTGAAGAAGATGGGCCAGAAGATGAAGGCTGACCCCTCTGCTGAGACTGACTACCACGTAGCCGAGGACACTGCCTCCACATGTGCCCAAACTCCTCGCACTCAAAACAACTCCCGGGTGCTAGAGAATGGTACTGAAGGGAACCCCGTGCACCAGAGTGACTGGCTGACGCACTCGGTCTGGAGGAACCCTGAACAGATGGAGCTCGCGATGAACCCTGTGCCGGAAGAGTGATAAGAGATGGCTGACTCTGCCGATAACCCTGATGACCTCGGCCGGAAGACGACCCACGATACTCAAAGCGAGCTGACTGAAGAGGCCTGAATGAACGACCTCTGCTCTGCTGGAACTGACCCCTAGACGGGGCACTACTGAAGCTACCAGAACCTCGAGGCCTCTTGGCCTCCCTCTCCTCTCTGTCCTGATGGCGAGCCAACTCAATATCACGAGCATTATCAACCACATCCTCAAAGGAAATACCCAGAACTTTCTCTCGAGTCATCAGAATAGGAAGGTGATAGTTAAGTCCATCTACAAACCTTTTGATCCTCTCTCTGTCGGTCGGGACCATCTACGAGGCATGACGGACTAACTCAGAAAATCTCGCCTCATACTGGGTCACAGTCATGTCTCCCTGTCGAAGCCACTCGAACTACCTACGCAGCTCCTCCCTCTGAGACTGTGGTACCACTTCTCCAAAAAGATAGTGGAGAACTCCTGCCATGACAAAGGCACTGCACCTGCCGGCCTATGCCGCTCATATGCCTCCCACCATGTGAAGGCAGCCCCCAATGAACTGAAATGCGGTGAATGCTGCTTCGCTGGACTCCAAAACCCCTGCCGTCCGAAGCATACGCTGACACTTGTCAAGAAATCCCTCAGCATCCTCACCCTGAGCACCATTGAAAACTGGAGGCTGAAGCCTACTGAACCTCTCGAGACGATGCTGCTCATCGTCTGGCATAGCTAGAACCACAAAATCCTGAACTGGTATAACCGGCTGAGCTGGAGCTGCTCCCGGTATCGGTAAACCCTACATCACCTGCTCGGGTGTGTGAGCAGCGGGGGTCTGACTGCCTCCCCCTGCCTGAGAAGTAGTTGTTGCAATAGTGGCTGAAACTACATGGGCTATGCCAGTGAAAACTGATAGAATCTGAGCCAATGTCTCCTGGAGACCCAGTATCATAATGGGCACCGCCGGTGCCTGGACAGGTGCTGCTGGAATGTCTGCAGCTGGGGCCTGCTCCTGAGCCGGGGCAACTGGTGGAGCAACAGGTGCTGCCCTCACGGCTCTGCCCCTACCACGACCACGACCGCGTCCCTGGCCTCTAGTTCCCTCAGTAGGTGGTACTGGTGGTCGACCATCTCGTCCTGTAGCGCGAGTCCTCACCATTTGCGATAGAATAGAACACAAAAGTTTAGTTCTCGGATTAACAAAGTCGCATGACAAGAATTTCAAGAATGTGAAGTTTTCCTAAGGGTTCTGCAGCCTCTCGAGGATAAATACAGACATCTCCGTACCGATCCGCGAGACTCTACTAAACCATCTCATGACTCATGCGACCTAGTAACCTAGGCTCTGATACCAACTTGTCACGACCTAAACCCACCTGGTCGTGATGACGCCTCTTGTGAAGACGAGGCCAGCCAACAGAACATTTAACTCCTCAAATATCCGATAGCTATTAATTATAAATAAGCTTAAAGCAGGAATATCATAACCAGCAATGCAGACATAATCGCGATAACAAGAAAGCCAACCTAAATCCAGCCAGCAATCGGGGTGTCACAAGTCATGAGCTACTACGGAGTTTAATAACTACTACAAGAATGTATCTAAGAACATAGTTCGAAGATAGATGATGTACAAAAGATAAGGAAGAAACGGGGTTATGGACGCTGACAGCTACCTCGTCTCTCCGGGTCCGCCTGGTCTGGATGAAAATCAACGCTCAGGAACAAACTCTGCTATACCTGTATCTGCACACACGGTGCAGGGAGTGATGTGAGTACTCTAACCCAGTGAGTAATAAAAATATATAATATCTCAGAACATAAAATCCCACAAAGGCACAATTAATGTTATCTTAAGCAGTAAAATCAGATAAATAGTAGAAACCAGTGAAATACAGTAAGAAATCTCTTTGAAATAGTTAAAACAATCATTCTCAATCAATAATAAATAGTCAGGAACCGGCCCCTCGGGCGCCATATAAAACTCTCAGTACAGTATCAGCCCCGCGGACTCCGTATCAATCATACAGTACAACATCAGTCCCTCGGGCTCACTCTCAATCACGTGTGTACCCGCGCTCATTGTGGGTGTACAGACTCCGGAGGGGCTCCTACAGCCCAAGCGCTATCAAAAAGGCCTGAAAGCCTGAACATATCAATATGAGGCCTGAAAGCCTGCTCACAATACACTCGAGGCCTGAAAGCCTCCTCGCATATCGCTCAAGGCCTGAAAGCCTCCTCACATCATCACTCGAGGCCTGAAAGCCTCCTCACATATCACTCGAGGACTGAAAGCCTCCTCACATCATCACTCGAAGCCTGAGAGCCTCCTCACATCACTCACATATGGCCCTCAGCCTCAATTAGTCCAAAAATAACCAAAAGCCCCTCGGGCATCAGTAAAACAATATTACTCAGCTCAAACAATAGTTCAAACATGAGTTAAAAACTCCAAGTTTGAGTAAAATATAGCTGAGTTCATGGAACAGTATAAATCACCTGGACCGAGTTTAAATAATATTTCAAATAGTGAGGAAAACAGTGATGATAGTTCATAAGGAGTTCAAATAGTTGGCAATAAGCCCCAAACATGGCAATAAGCCCAAATCATAGTGAAAAACAATAAGTCATAGCTAATACGCGGTAAAATATCATCTGGACTGGACCAATGTCACAATCCCCAATAATACGTGACCCCGCACTCGTCATTGAGCACGTGTCCCATCTCAACACAGCACCAAGTTGTGCAAATCCGAGGTCGCAAACCCTCACGACATCATTTAAAGTCATTACTCACCTCTAGCCGGCCAAGAGTCTAGCTCGCCAAGCCTTTTCCCCTCGAATCGACTTCCTCGCGCGTCAAATCTGACCAAAACCATAAGGAATACATCACAATAGGCTAATGAATCATAACCCAATCGAAAAGACTCAAAAAATAACAAAAATCACGAAGTTGGCAAAACCCGAGCGCCGAGCCCACTTCTCGAAAAATTACAAAATTTATATCACCGGATTCCACGTCTCTCCACGAGTCTATACATATCAAATTCATCAAAATCTGAGTTCAAATGCCCCTTCACATTCCAAATTTATATTCCAAAAACCAAGCCCTAGTTCTTCCAATGTTTACTCCAATTTCCATGAATTAAAGGTAGATTTCTTCAATAAAATGATGTTTCTAGACCATAGAACTTACCTCCGATCGATTCCCAGTCAAAACTCTCTAAAAATCCCGTCAATAACTCTCAAGCTCGCTCAATAATGGTGGAAAAATGGTGGAGCTCGCGGATGAAATAAAAACTTTAAACCGTTCTGCCAACAGCTCGTTTCGCTTCTGCGGTCTCGCTACCGCTTATGCGGGAATGCTTTGCGGCCATAACTCCGCTTATGCGGTTTTTCATTAAAACCTCATCTGCCGCCTCTGCGACAATCGTTTCCGCTTCTACGGATTCTTCATCTCCAAGCCAAACCGCTTCTGCGACCTCACGTCTGCTTCTGCGGACTCGCTTAGGCGACAAAAGTTCCGTTTCTGCGGAACTACCCAGCTCCATATCAGACCTCTTATGCGACCAACCTCACGCTTCCGCGGAGCCGCTTCTGCGGTCCATTTCCGCATAAGCGCTCATACCAGATACCAGCAAGATCTGCCACTTCTCAACTTGAGATTTTATCCCGTTAGCCATTCGAAATTACCCCGAGGCCCCCGGGACCTCAACCAAAGTTACCAACACATCTTAAAATATCATTCAAACTTTATCAAATCCTCAAAACACGTCAAATAATGCTAAAACCATTAAATCACATCGAATTCAAGCCTAAGTTTTTTCAAAACTTCCGCAATGTACTTTCGATAGAAAACCCAACCAAACGACGTCCGAATGACCTAAAAATTTGCACAAATATCCAAAATCACTTAATGAGACTACTGCAACTCTCGAAATCCCATTCCGGCCCCCGGATCAAAATATCGCCTATCAACCGGAATTTGCCAAAATACTAACTTCACAATTTCAAGCCTAGTTCTACACCGGACCTCCAAATTCAATTCCGATCGCATTCCTAAGTGACAAATCATTCCCCGAATCTAACCAAATCACCGGAATTCACATCCGAACCCTCTAACTAAATAGTCAACTTTCGGTTGACTTTTCCAAAATAAGCTTCTCTTTAAGGGGCTAAGTGTCTCATTTCCATCTAAAACCAATCCAATTCTACCCGATCACCTCAAATACTGATATTGAAACATAGAGGAATATATTATGGGGAAAACGGGGCGGTAACTCATGTGACGACGGGCCGGGTCGTCACAAGTTTAAAGATCAGTTATTTCTCTTTTATATTATGGAACTAGCATTCAAAAACTTTCCTCTTGTTTAGAAAAAGTTAGTATTCTAATGCATGAAATAACTGGTGATCGGGGAGGTTTTACACCCATACTTTAAAAGTTCTAGCTTTGATGTTGCTTATTATTTGTGATTATAAAAGTTGCTTTAGTTTTCATCTAACTGGACAGGTAGGGTGATTTTTGATATAATAGCTTGTAGTAGTATTTACACTTTCGAAATTAAGTACTTCCTAAAATTATACTATTGTTAAGTATTGAGTTTTATTTGTGAATTGAAGTATAATAACTCTTTATCACACTATTTTAATATCATAAGATATATTATATTCTATGAGTATATCTACTAAAATTAAGGACAAATAAAATAAGAAATCAAGGATAGTTTTGGATAATTAATGTAGAGTTTTTTTGGTAATTGTTACATGGTATAACTTTATTTGTTTCTTTTATTATAAATCTTGAAATAAAGTATTGTAAATGCACTTATAAAAAAGTACAATTAATGCAAAAGTGGTAGCAGGAATAAACCAAAATTTTGATAAAGAAAAGCACATTACCTAGGATGAGTGTCATTTCAAACATAATGTGCTCTTGCAGATAGAATAACACAAAAACATCTTTAATATTACTTGGCTGATCAAGTATTAAAATTTGCTGATTAACCTCTTATTGGGAAGTTCTAGAGTAAGTACCATCTTGAGCTAACTATCTTGAACAAAATTTTATGTTTGATTATATCTTTTCTCCAATATTTCATGAACTCTAAATTATTTTTGTTTGTTGACTCTGGTAGAAATTGATTATTCATCAAAGGGAGATTCAAAAGAACCCCATGACTGAGGCATATATTGAGTCTTGAGCACTACCACTTACTGAACATATCTTGATATAGAGAATGTATTATATTACAATTTCTCTAAAGAGTTTGTACTTGAATTAAACCATCTACTTAGTTTACTTTGAATATTTGGTTCATGGAACTTCAGTTTCATATTTTATGTGATAAATAAAGTAAATAAAGTATTTTATCAATGTCTTGAAACAGAGAAGAAACTTGAAAAAACTTTCTAATTTAGGTCTATGAAGAAAATGGAAAAGTAAAGTGGAACACTTTTTTATATTTTCCTTTCCGTGATGAGTAATCAGAAAATTTTATTGTTGACAAAACCCACACTAAGATAATGCTGAGATGACTTAAAAAAAATACCAATATCAGGCCATAGTTATTCTTGCAGTAATGACAAAAATTGTATCAATGTATTTACTTCATATCCATTTATATTCTTTATAACTAATAGACTTTTTGTGTCATTTAATAGATATGATATTAATGTATTTATTTTCTTTTAATTGGGGCAAGTAAAAATGCGTTGACCAACTTTTCTGGATTTCATTTCTATTCCATATATTTGTTAGCATTAGCTTATTGAAGAAAACATAAGGCTTAGCATTTTTTCGATTTTTTTGTTAATTGTGAAGTGGTTAAATCTAAAGGGTTAGAAGATCATGTACTTCTTTATAAAAAGGTTATATATCCGATGCATCTTTAGATTGTAGTAACACTGACTTGGCCTTTACTTACTTTGTTCCCTCTTCTCTAAAGGTCCATAACTCGACTTTTGGGTATAATACTCAGGAGTATTTTATTTGTGGAGATTGCACGCATCTCTTTATGTCATGATATCTTTCAATTCTTGCTACGGGACTTTTATCAGTTAATGTTTTCTATCTCAAAATGTTTGACTTCTTATTCTCCATTTGGAACAGGACAAGAAGTTGTTTGAAGAATATACAGTAGTAGATGTTTCCAGCAGTACACAATATTTGCAATACTCTATATGGCTCTTAGTTGGACTATGTTATCTCTTTCGTTTATAGTGCAAAGGCTGATAGAAACTTATACATTTGGTTGATCACATAAAATAGGATGGTGGATAGAAAATGATGAACAAATAAGGCGTACTGAGTTTGAATTTGTATATATATTTAAAGAAAGTGGAAGTAAAAGAAATTTTTGCTCAGTTTTAATAAGTCTAGGGAGGCAATATATGTTCTATGTTTGTCACTATTTTCTAAAGTTGGAAATGTGATTATGGTGGTTATGAACTTATGTCTATTCTAAACCTTTATAGTTTCGTAGAGTCGATATGTGAATGAAATATTTTATGAAACATGAACAAAATAACATTAGCAGTTAAAATATTGGCCCGTGTTGTGCATGGGCAATACTCATCTAGTCTCTATTTAACAAGTGAAAGCCTGGCTGGTCGACAAAGGGCATCCTCGTAATTAAATCAAAATTGAGGGGCGATACTAATGACTTGCAGGTGTCCTATTGTAAACACCACGTGGCTTTTGCTTTGGTTCTCCCTTTTGGCTACTCTTTCATCCGATGAAAGCGACCATTTTCAGAGTTCATTCCCAATTCCTCTCTTCGGATAAGTGGTTCTTTTTATTCTTCCTCTTTCCGTTTTGCTCCTATTTTAATTTTTTGATTTCTTTTACAACTTCTGTGGATATTTTCGGGGTCTCTTGAAGATGGTCACTGTTTTCTTATACACTGTAAGCAAGTTGAAGAATGTGTTGTGTTGCACATGTATATCTCATGTGTGACAGATTTGGTCCTCAAAAGAATGTACACATCATGTATGTTTATTACTAATTCCTTTTTCCGATAATTCTGCTAGACTAAGGCCATCTCCAACCTTGCCTCCATTTTTTGTCCCCAAAATGGGGAAATTCTCATTTTGGGGACAACTTACTCCAATCATTCCCCTATTTTTTTCCCCAAATTTTTTTATATTCTTTTTTTTCTTCTATATTATATTATTATCTTTCATTTTTTAATTTTCATTAAACAAATTCCATCTTTTATTTTTATTAATTTATAATTTCCATAATTAAAACAATTTTATAAAATTTTAAATAATATAATTTGTAAGCAATTATTATAGATTAACTAATAATTCAAATAAAAGTAAAATTATTGCTGTATATGAAGACAATCCAATCAAAAAATAATCGGATGGTTGAGGTGATGAATAATGTAACCCAGGCAAAAAAAAGAAATCTTGACTGTTCAAAAGGAAAAAGAATAAAAGAAATGAAAGAAGAAAATAAAATTTTAGTGATGGATGTGGATTCTATTGTCGATCCGACTCGTCGTGAATTTATGCGATAAGAACAACAACGAATAATGCATAAAAGAAGTCAAGAATATTTACAGTCACAATCACAACAATCCTCAGCCCCATTCAGTCAATACTATAATGATTTTGGTGTATCTGGAAACGACATAGATCCCTACTAAGTTATTATGCTATTTACCGTAGTTTCAATTTTTATGTATTTTAATTTAATGTATTCTCAATTGTCATGTATTTCCAATTTTAATGTATTTTCATTTAATGTATTTTCAATTTTCACTTTTCAATTTTAGCAATATATAATATTTTATATTCACATCTTTCAATATTAACAATATATAATATTTTATATTTGCACCATTCATTTTTTGAGATAATTATATATTTTTTGTACAATTAACTTATAATAAAATTAACCTATAATTTTACATAAAAATAATAAATGCACGAAAATTAATTTATCAACATTATACACCAAAATTAAGATATAATATTAATATTATAACGACATTACATAAACATAATTATGTATATATAAAGAGATAAATTAAAAAATTAAATAATAAAATAATAATAAAATATGGATAAATAGTAATGTGGGAAATGAATAGTGTACCCCCATATTTGAGGGAACACTATTCATCCCCTATTTTTGGGACAAAAATGAAGAAGGGTTGGAACAAAATTCCCCCAAAATTTTCCCTCATTATGGAGGATGGGGGCAAGGTTGGAGATGCCCTAACGAAACAAAGTATGAAATTATGTCTTCCCAAAAGAATATACATATCGTGTACCATCACTATGTTGCTAACATTTGGTGACAGTTGTGCAAATAACGCATATAATGATGTAATGTTGTGTCGAACATACGTCCGTGCTATGCACGCGCATCGACCATCTAGTATAATAAGAAATACAACAAAATAAATTTTGTTCATGTCACTTATATATATTCTTAGTTACCAGTTACTTTATTTTAACCTTTTCATACCATTATTATATAAATAATAATACTTATTAAGAATATAAAATTAAACTATGGACTGCCACCACTGGCCGGTGGCTCAATTATCTGAACTGACTTTCCCACCACTAACTACGAGGACAGCTGTTGCATAGAATTTCTCGCTTAAGTTGATTAAAAACGGCATTTTCTTTTGGTAACTAGTATTCTTTTGTTTCTTTTTATATGCTATTTTTTTAATTTACTAAAAATAATAAATTTTTATATTTAAAAATATATTAATGTTAAACTTTTAGTTTAATAGAGAAATATCATCACATATTAAAAAATCAAAAGTTCTAGACGTCTTTCTTTCATTAATAAATGTTTAATCAACACCGTCATAGAGAAACGGAAAGTATTTGATAAGAAAAGACATAAAATTTCGAAGTAAATATAGGTACATATGAAATTATAGATATGGCGCGTCATACATCCGTAGTTGAAAATTATTTTTTTACAAATATTAAAAGATGCAGTTTTTACTTTCTATTAGTGCCAATTTTTTTTTGGAGAAATATAAAAGCTTACCCGAATACACTTATATTGGCGATGTAGGGAATTATTCAAGAAGTTCAAGAATAATTCATATAGTTATGTAACATTGTTTATCCTAAAAACGGATACCAATTGAATTTATCCGTGATTTTACGAATACGTGATTTTACTTGACACAAACTGAGAAAATCGTAAATTGATATTGAATCTGACTGTAAAGGAACGAATGCAAACCAAATGAATCAAATAGCCTTGGTTCTCGAATTTGATCACCCTTGAACCAATTGAAGATTCAGTTGATACAAGAACAAAAGTAAGAAGATAATAAAAAAGACAATGTATTGCTTTGTGTAATGTGAATGTGATGTTTTACAAACGACCAGATACCCTTTATAGAGCAGGGGAGTCCTACTCTTGGTACAATTCTAAGTACAATAAGAAATCCCATGATTGGCTAATCTTCTTGATTCGCGCTGGGATTTGCGCCGTCAGCCTCACCCGATTGCGGATATTTCGTCTTTCCCTTATCCGACCCAGCAAGCTTCTCTTTATCTCCATCTTATTCGGTCTCATTCTTGGACGATCTCAATCTTGGTCGATCTTGATTTTTGTCGGTCTCGATCTTAATCGGTTTCAAGGTCTCGAGTTTGGCAATCTATTTTTACACCACAGTTTGATATAGCATAGGGTGGAACCTTGGCCTCTCATGTTCCAGGTCAAGCCCGATTTTTACCGTATACAGATAGTGTACTCGTTTATTGGAGAATAATGACAAGAAACGACATGAGACCTCGTTCTTTACTCCGATAAATAATGACGCCAGCAGCTAAAGGTCATCGAAACGTCATGTCGATGTAGTTGTTGACATCCAATTTAGTCCCTCCTTTCTTTTAATTAATTTTTTTGAGCTTCTCAGTTACTAATAAACCGAATACCTAATTTTACTACCATTGTCATTAGTATTAATATTTGTATAAGTATTACTATTTTTATTAGTATTGGTACTTTATTATTATTATTATCATCATTATTGTCACACCTCTTTTTTTACACACCTACCCCGAAGGATAAGGTATAAGGGAGTTTTTTCAATTAAAGTGACATTATTCGAAATGAGATTATTTATTTATTTAGAGTCGCCACTTGGGATAGGTTTGGCTTTTGGTGTCCCAAGTCACCGGTTTAACTTGAATCCCAAATCGAGGGAAATTTTTGACTTCCGAATGGAGTCTGCGAATCAGAAATTCTGAACAAGGAATTCTATTGACCCGAGGAAAGGTGTTAGGCATCCCCGGATCCTGTGGTTCTAGCACGGTCGCTTAAACTATTATAATTGACTAAAATCTGATTTTTATACATGTCATCCTATAGTGAAA
Organism: Nicotiana glauca; assembly: GCA_026770625.1. Classification (NCBI taxonomy): domain Eukaryota; kingdom Viridiplantae; phylum Streptophyta; class Magnoliopsida; order Solanales; family Solanaceae; genus Nicotiana; species Nicotiana glauca. The sequence goes on from MU676177.1 coordinate 83,660, forward strand.
TTTTAGAATTATTTACCGCTTTTAATTAAAAAATTTAAGAAATTGAACGTCGTTTAAAATATGTTTTCGGATCACGTCACATGAAATGCACCCGGATCCTCGACACATTTTATTCAACGTTTTAGGATTTGAACTTGGGTTGCATGAAATGCACACCCGTATTTAGGAAGGTAAAATTATTAAAAGCGCGCCTACAGCGACTAACATGTTATTAACTTTGCGGGAGGCCATGAAAATTCGCTAAATGGCACGTCCCAATTCTACGTATTTTAATATAAACAATTAAAGAGGGCCACGCAATTTATGAGTTTTTATTTAGCGTGACGCACCTCGTTTTATTTTTTAAAGTTCATCCTAAAAGGGACTATTATTTTCTATTGAATTTGTCTCTAAAAGGGCCTAATTAATTAGTTAATATTATCAGTAAACTATCAATTAAGGAATCCGGGCCCTCAAACTCAAGTCCACACCTAAACAAGAGGAAAACCTCTTAGTTCGAATGTGCTACCTAGCTTAAGAAGCCCAAATCGATATTATGAATTAAGCTCTTAACTCTCTTAGGCCTCGAAACCAATTCCAAAATAATAAAATACAATAAAGTTTGGATGAAGGTCCATCAGATCGCGGACTGTCATGGGGGACCAAGTGGAAGATGAAATGGCCTTGATGAGCCTGGATCTAGACAATGCAATATCCTACTGCTTGTGCGATTGGGCTTATTACTGAAGGAACCAAGCCCAGGAGGTATTTTTGTACAAATTTCAGCTATGAAGTTGAACAATAATTGTCTGGGCCTTGCGTTTGAGCCCAAAAATAGAATTTAAGTTGAAGCAGCGTCCAATATTTATCAGGGATCAAAGATTGAATTTAGCAACTCACAATGCTACAGCCATGTCAAATTGTTTTGTTACAACCTATATTTTGCTAGTTTAACACTCAAACCCGTCCAAAGGATGAACATTCACCTCAAACTTTAACGACAAAATTGAAATGCTTAACATCAAATCTGGGATCTTATTTTATTGAAATGTGATTTTTCATTTTTGTGAATCAGTATGCTGAAACTCAGGTTTAAATCTAAATTTAAACTACCACGCTTATCTATATGAATTACGATTACGTAGGCACATATTAGATCTACTATCTAATTAAAACATGAAGACTTAAGCAATCAACTTTAAACGATGTGAATCTACTATCACTGAACATTGTACTTCATCATTCTGAAATTTAAAAAAATCCAAAATAGTTTAAAGCAGTCCAAACAGTCCTAATTATACAAACGGTCCTAATTAATTCCAGTATAAATAGTTACAAGCTGATTTCCATTATACAATTACACGTCTCAGCTTTAAATGATCCTGGATCGTTTTACAAGAAAATGTAGTAGAATTATGATCTAGCTAAAGCACAGTAATGACATTAGGCAAGGAAGCAAACGAGTAGCATTTTATTTCAGTTCCAATACTCGAGATCTACAGAGGTGTACCTAAAAATTTAAACACAAGAAGAAGGAGATGATATCAGCAGTAAATTGAGTAAATAGCAGTGTCAAACAGCATGTCACAGCAACAGGAGAACAGTTTGGAACCCAAAACAATACCACTAAAGCCCAGGAACAAATGACAAGGATACAATACCAATAAAAACACCCAAAACAGCCTTGATTGAACTCAAACACACTCAAAATTAACCCAGTAAACTTCAGAAAAACTTCAGCAATCAGACCATGAGCTAGAAGATGCAAATCAACCACTAAAACTCGAAATTAACCTAAGAATTTCAATAGAACACTGTTTTTGGAGTTTTGTGTTATATATTTTTTTGGTTTTTGAGGAGCTAATGATCTAATCTAAGGGAAGAACTTTTCAGATTGATTGAACTGCGGTTTTTGGATTTTGGTTTTTGAATTTTAAATTTTCAGATGCAAAACTTATTCAATAAGGCAGTGGGGACTGCCTTTTATAGGCAAAATTGAGGGGAACTTCAGATTTTTGTTTTACCCCTTAGTCCCTCTTTTATTTTTAATTTTTTACTAATTAGTCCCTAAGTTTTTGGCTTGTTGCCCAAGTTACTGCCCTAAGTTATTGATATTTCAATTAAAGCCTTATTTTAAAAGATCCTACAAGGTTCTAGCTTTACCTACAACATTGTTTTCTATCTAGGAATACCTATACTACCCCTGCTTACTCTGAAATTTACTAAACTAGTCTAACTAAACACTAACGCCTTTTACTAACCATGGTTAACTAAAAGTCTAGATTATTCAGCTATAACCCAAACAGTTTCAGAAACTCTAGGATTGAATTTTCAAATGTTAAACAAAACTGAAGATTAATCCTAATTCATACTTCTACTAAACTATCAATTAAACAAAATTAACAATCAAAAATCAAAATAATACTCGGGTCATGAATTAACTAACTCAACATTAGACAAAACAAAACAAAACAATTAAACCACGAACTAACACATGATTACTAATCAAAATCATTAACCAAAAGGAGAAAACAAACAGAATCATCAACTAACAAGAAGAAGAGAAAAAAAAGAAAGCAGAATCATTAATCAAAAATAAAAGAAGACGAACAAAAATCAATAAACAGGAACAGGCATCAAAACATGAATAAAACTAAACAAAGTTAAACAAAAATCAAAACAGAATCAAACAAAAATTAAGCAAAAATTAATCAAAAATTACAATCAAATAAGAAAATACAAACTCACTGATTTTGAGTGTTTTACTTGACTGACATTATTCAGACCATATATTTTAAAATTCAAAGGGTTCCTCTTGGACTCGAAGAACTCTGGCTTGAAATTCGGACTGAGGGATGTGAGGAGCCCGCATGGTGTTGATTTGGTATCATTTGGAGGTGTTAGGGTTTGGCCAGAATCTTCGATTTGAAATTCGAAGAGACTGGCTAAGATTTGATAGGAAAGAAGTGTAGATATGGAACGGGGAGATAAAGAGGAAACTATGGTGTTAATTTGGTGGGGAAAGGGTGGCGGCGGCGCTGTGGGCGGCGGAGGCGACGTCCACATATTTGAATATTCGAGAAGCTTGGCTTGGATTTGAGGGAAAATAAGTGTAGATTCGGAAAGAGGAGAAGGAGGAGCACCTATGGTGTATTTTTGAGGCTCATCGGAGCATCGCTGTCGGCTGAGACGACTTTCGGCCGGCGACGGACGGCGGAAGGCGGAAGGCGGCGGAGACGGGAAGGGGTTCTCTAGGGTTTGTGCGTAAATGAGAGACAGAAAGGAGGGGGGGGGGTAAGGGCTCCGACATTATTATATCAACTTGATCCCAGTTCTGAGCCGTTGGATGATGTATCCTCGACGACTCAGATCTATCATCATCAAAACGGCGTTGTTTTGTTACAAGGGGGCTGGACCGGGTAATTTGGGTTGGGTTTGGTCCGGTTGGGCACCTTTCTCAATTGGGCTAGCCAGATGGCCCAAAAGACTGGCCTGCTTCTTCTTTATTTCATTTTCTTTTTATTGGCTTTGTTTTATTTTCCTTATTTATTTAATTTTTAGATTTTATTAGGTACAATATTAAAAATAGACAAGACTTGATTTAACTCTAAAATTAAACCAATTACTTCTCAAAAATCAAACAAATCCTAGTTTAAAAAGAAAACTTAAGGAAAAATCAAAAATTGAAAGTAAAACAATATAAAGGACTATTTTTAATTAGTTTCTCCTATTTTCAATGATGTTAATTAATCTAAACATCTAGAATTGGGTCCTAAATGCAAGTATGCTATTTTGTAATTTTTTATTTCTTTAGACAACTAAAAATGCACACAAAAGGCAAACAAAACACAAAATCATGCAATTAATTCCCTATAATTCAAATAATAAAAGAAAAATCCTAATTTTAAGAATTCTATAGGAATATTTGAGCGAGGCAAAAATCACGTGCTCACAGCTGCCCCTCTTTGCTCGGAGACACGAAGGGTTTTCGGGCAAAGATAAATGAGCAACTATGAGAGATTTTTGCCTGCTCGGCACTCCATGAGAAGCATTTTGAAAACCGTCTGACCAAACCCTACTTCAGAGGTTGCCTACATATCCTTGGCTATAAAGGAATCAGGTCAGTGTAATTCTGGAAGGTTTGGTAGCTGGGACTACCAGGAGCTGTGATCTCACTACTGTTGCTGCTACTGCTTGCTGACCTCCTTATTACACCAAAAGGAAAGTCAAAGCTAATCTAGCTATGCCTATCAACTATGAATTACAAGATTCCTATCTATAAGTCTCTTGAAGCTTAATATTGAGTCTTAGCTGATTTTGCTGTGGACTCCGATCTGAATCTTGATGCTCGTAAGTTGTAGGTGTTATTTCTTTCTACAGCATTGAGTCAAAACGGGATCGGCGGAGCTTGTGACTTCAATCAAATTTGAGCAATCCGCACCTTTGTTCGCTTCAACGTTTGAGTTCATTTCTTTTTGTTCTTTTCTTTATTCTGGATTGAGACTCATTCCATCAGTCATCTCGCACCTTATGCCTCAACGTCAAACCTGCTTAAGATACCAAAACAAACAAATGAACGAAATTTTTCTGCCCTAGTTTTCACTAGGAAAATTTCGTGAGTTAGTTGTGACACATATCTAAGCGATCAAATCAGGATTGTGTATCCTCATGAATGAAGCCAGGTTATGCTGGGAAATGACCGGGTTATGTCGGAAAAGAAAAAGGTCCTCGGGTTATGCCGGGATGGAAAGAAAAAAGGCTCATTGGGTTATGCCAGGGAGATCCATGGGTTATGTCAGGATGGGAAAGAAAAAAGCTCTTTGGGTGATGCCAGGGAGATCCACGGGTTATGCTAGGATGGAAAGAAAAAAATCTCCTTGGGTTATACCAGGGAGATCCACGGGTTATGCCGGGATGGAAATAAAAAAGCTCCTTGGGTTATGCCAGGGAGATCCACGGGTTATGCCGGGATGAAAATAAAAAAGCTCTTTGGGTTATGCCAGGGCAATCCATGGGTTATGTCGGGATGGAAAGAAAAAAGCTCCTTGGGTTATGCCAGGGAGATACATGGGTTATGCCAGGATGAAAAAAAAAGCTCCTTGGGTTATGCTAGGGAGATCCACGGGTTATGCCGGGATGAAAAGAAAAAAGCTCCTTAGGTTATGCCGGGATGAAAAGAAAAAAGCTCCTTGGGTTATGCCAAGTGTGAGCACGTGATTTTTGCCCCATACGAACTACTCCCAAAGAAATCAAAACAAAAATTTTCTGTTCTATGGTGTGAATTTTTCGTAATATTTTTAGTAATTGTTTGCATTTGTATGTGCATGTTTATTTATTTTAATTAATAAAAATACAAAAATATGTTGCATTTTCATTCTAGGATTTAATTTTATAATTAGGGGTAATTAAGTATTTTTTTTTTTACAAAATGAAAAATCACAAAATAATGTAATTCGCATTTTAGCATTTAATGTCCAAATTGTACAATTTTACTTTTAATTGGTGTTTAATTTTGTGTGATAATTATTTTAAGAGTGATTAGAATTTTAAATTAATTTTGGGTTTTATAATTTGCATTAATATTTTTTGGTTTAAATTTAGAAAATTAATTTAGGAATAAAAAGATAAAAGGGGACAAGAAATAGGAAAGGAAATGGAACTTGGGCCAATTTTAATTAAAGCCAAGCCCAAAATAAATACCAAACAACCCAGTCCAACTTGCCTAGCCATACAGACGCCCAAACGACGCCGTTTCATGGCCAAATAATCTCAGTCGTTGATCTCAATTCAATCAACGGTCCAGTCTGCCCTTAGCATTGAAAAAACAACACCATTTGGGGTCAGTCTATCTCAACCGTTCATTTGATTTGATCAAACGATCACCAACCCTCCTTGCAACCCGACTCTGACCTGTAAAAAAACCGACCCAGTCTCCCACTTAAAGAAACGACATCGTTTCTATTAAGTAGCCAATCCACGCCGTTGATCTTAATTGATCTAACGGTCTGGATTAAATATTAACCATGGTATATATCTTCCCCAACGACCCAACCCCCCTTAGAACCCCCCCCCCCCTTCCGTCTCTCTCAGGGTCTTCAGAGACCATACCCTGTTCCGCCTTCCCCCACCGTGCTCCGCCCACCGAAAATCGCCTCACGGCGGTTCCGGTGGTCCAAACAGCCCTAAATTTACACCGTCCGTTCACCTCAACCTCCCCATCTCCATGTCACCTTCACCTTCCTTCGAATCCTAGCCCAACCCTTCGAATATCCAAAAAAACATCAGTCCCTCCGCTGTGACCGGTGGCATCACCTCCGATGGCCACCAAATTTACACCCTAGGTTCCCCTCACCTTCCTCATCCCAAATCCAAACTCCCTTTCCCTAGAATGTTACTGGAACTCGTCGAATATCAATTTAAGTCCAAGAACCCTAGCGCCGCCACAAGATCCCTTGGTGTCGGCGCCACCTCCAAACCTTCCCAAATCAACACCAGTTGACCACCCTCACTCCCTCTTCCTTAATCCCTAGCTAGTTTCCCTCGAATGTTTGACTGGTAGGTGTTCATTTTTTATTTCCTTTCTCTATTAGTTTGTTCAGTAAATTCATCCTCTACTCTTTCCTTATTTTGTTTATTTAAATGCTTTGGTGCTTATTCTGTTTCTATTTTTGTTTTCATGAATAATTCAAGTAAGGCATTGTCAATCATGCTTTGTATAAAACCATGACTACTCCTGTAATTATTTGTTATTTATTATTGGTTCAAATGGTTTTACTTTGTGTGATGTTTAGTTCCCTTCTCTTTGTCGTTCATCAGTGGCATATAATTTCAGTTTATTGTCGTCCAGTATATCACAGTGTTTCATTTACTTGGTCTAGTTTAATTTAGAATTGTGATTTGCTCAGAATCATTGAATCCTTCATCTTGGTTGTATCGCTATTGTATTTAATTTGAAGTTCAATTGATGACTAAGTTTTAGTGATTGGAACCTATTTGTTTGTTCTGTAAAGTTTGTTTCTAAATGTGAATCTGACCATGTTGTCTTGCCTCAATGTTGTTGATTAGGATTTAGTTTCATGCATATAGTTAGTCAATTTCTAGGCTTGAATTGGTTATATCTGATAGTTTTTGGACAGTTTAAAGCAGTACCAGGGGTAGGGTAGTAGTTCAGGGACTTTAGGAGGGTATTTTGGGACTTAAAATTTTGGATAATTGTTTATGTTGAGTGCCCTGCCCACTAAGTTAGTAAAATAAGGTTTGTGGGAAATAAAACATAGTAGGAAAGGCATTTGCTATTTTTAAGGATTAAAGTGGTGCAATGGCTGAGGACTTTTAAAAAGAAAAAGATAGTGGAAAATGCACAAAAAGAGGATACCACTAAAGAGGACTGAAAAACTTATAAAGGGGGGACTCTCTTTGGTCAGTGGGGGTGGGGAGATCATTTTGAAGGAACTTCTTCAGATTGTTGAAGCTAAAAGAAAAAGGCTTAAGGAAAAATAGAGAGTTGAGAGTCAAAAACACATAGAAAAATCCAAAGATAGACACACGTCCAGACCTTGATAGAGATTGAGAAAACCTACTATTGCATTAGTGTTCTTGAAGTCAAGTTAGAATTTTAATTGACAAGTTGCATGTTCTAGCTTAACTTCTGATTGTGAGAGTTTCTGTTGTGTATTGGTTGGTTTCCAGTGAGTTTGGGTCTTATCCGGACTGGTTTTAAGTCAGTTTGGGTCATTTTGCTTGGTTTTAAGCACTTCTAAATTTTCGGATTGATTATTTGGGTCTGCTCGTTGCTCTATATTACTGGGAATTGATTACTGCTGTTGCTGTTTGAATCACTACTGTAGCTGATCTCTTCTACTTCATTTTATTCCAATTCCAGGTACACAGTTTGACTCTGATAGCTATGAGATAAAATGTGAAGTGTGAACTTGTAGTTGAAGCATGAAATGCAATACGACTCAACTTTGGAGCTGTGCATTTGAATATGTAGTCTGTTAATGGTAGTTAGTTTTTTTGCATTTGAATTTGATCTAGCTGCATGGAAATTGGACATGTAATAATGAACTAAAATTTTTTTTTTTGTATTATCTGGACTAATAATCATCTGTTGCAAATGCATGTAAACTGTTTCTTTAAGTTTTGAGTGTTAAATCTTGAGTAAGTTCGTGTTAATAATTCAGGTTAAGCTTCAGCTCGTTTTTTATTATAGTCATGTTCATAAATATGTTCGAAAGGTAATTTCATGATGAGGCTAGTCGTAGTTAGTTGGATGTCACTTTAGTTTGCAATCAAATGGAGTTGTTAATTAGGATTCTATGTTGATCATAATCGGAAAGGGAATTTCAGTCAAAAATTGCTATAGTTTTGTATTAGTGATATTGTAGTTCAAACCTTTGTTTTAATTTCCAGCGCAAGTGTCATTTAGGAATTAAAGTTCAACATGTCAGTATTTATTTGATTTGGGATAAATACGTTTGAATAATCCGTTGGTTGGCTATTCTCAAGACTAGATCCTCTCTCTACACTATCTGATTGAGTTTGCCTGGTTTGGGCTAATTTCAGGTCCAGTGACCATGGCCATATGATACTTAAGCCAACGTGCATAACGCAGCTTGGGCTCTTTGGGCCCAACATTGATTTCTTTGCTTAATTTTGTTGTTTGAACTTTGGCCTGGAATCTACAACACTAATTAATTAGGATTTTTCCCTTTATTTTAGAGACAAAAATTAAGTAGATAATTGTAGTTGCTTTTAGGTCGGCTTTAAAATAAAATGAGACGAGCCTCATCAAATAAAACAACAAATTGTGGGGCCCTCAATAATTGGTATTAAAATAAGAATTCGGGATGGGCCGTTTAACAAAATTTTCACGGCCTTCCCAAAAAATAATAATACGCTAGTCACTTTAGGCGCACTTTTAATAATTTACTTTCTTAAATTCGAGTGCACATTTATGTGACCCGAATCCAAATCTTAACAGAGTCAAGGTGTGTCAACAATTACGGGTAAATTGATGTGACGTGGTTCGAGGTACATTTTACGACGTTGCAATTCTCTTTTAAAAAATGATAATATTAAAAGCGGTTGAAAGTTAAATTTGCACATAGGTTTGAACATGTATTAAAATCAGATAATCAAGCCAAATATAACAGTTGAGAGACCGTGCTAGAACCACGGAATTTGGGAATGCCTAACACCTTCTCCCGGGTTAACAGAATTTCTTATCCAGATTTCTGGTTTGCAGACAGTAAAACGGAGTCAAGTTTTTCCTCGATTCGGGATTCAAACCGGTGACTTGGGACACCATAAATCTCTCTAGTGGCGACTCCATTTCTTAATAATAAATTCCGTTTTGATTGTCCTTTAATTGTGAAAACTCCCTCTACCACGCCCTTCGCGGGGTGCCAGCGTAGCGTGAAAAAAAAGGTGTGACAGCTTTGGCGACTCTGCTGGGGAATGTTTAAAAATACCCAGAACTTTTGGTTCAGGGTTTAGAATTCGAGCTTGGTATATTTGTGGTATTTGTCTTGTATATTATCTGATTTTGTTATATGTTTGGGCCTAGTGTGCTAAATGTTGCTGTTACCGCTTTGATAATTTTTGAACTGTGTATATAAACTGTCTTCTCACGCATCCCCTCTGAGTCTTCTTGAAATTAAAATAGGGCATTTGTTTGACATAGCCCGCTTTTTTTGAGATAGCCGAGGTGCTTGGCACCCGGTGAAGAATTTTAGTCACATATGTTTTAGGCGGGGAGCACCACCAGTTAAGCCGGAAAGCAATGCTACCGGTACTTAGACCCTCCTCGGCTCGAGTTGTTCGCTCGAGTAAGCCAGTCTAGATAATTTCTCCAATAAGATTTGAACCTAGAAGAACAAACTTCATAACTGGATATCCCTAGTAGAAACGTTTTATTTGCATCACGTGCATTTGACCTTGGACATTCAACACAGGGGTTGGATCTGACATGTGTACCCGAAATGAAAAGGACCATCCTGATGCATCTTACTTGTTACTTGCACATTCATTTGCTTCGAGGTTGCATGTTAACCGACTTTTTAAATAATGAGAGGAGAATTAAAGAAAAAATAAAAAAAATGGAAAAAGAAAATTTTTGAAAAAAAGAGGGAATAATTTTTTCAGGATTTGAAAATGATAGCAAAAAATTTTCTGTTTTCCTTTTTGAAAATAATAATAATAATAAATAAAAAATAATTGATTTTATTTTCACCAGGTCTGGCCGAACTACGCGAGTTTGATTCTTACCGGATGTGGGATACGTAGGCAACCCATATCGGGCTCAACTATTTTGAAAATATTAAATTTAGGGGTAAATAAATGTCTTTGTTTTGTCATCAGTGAAGGTAGTGCCATTCTTGGATAAATTAGCCAAACACCTACAAAAGGGTGCCAGAGAGCTGTTTTGCAAGAACAGCTACCTATAGTCATTTCTTAAAACTTTTTCCGGTTAGCAAAAAACAGCCTTTAAATCTTCTTCAAGTGCTGAAAGGCCGTATTGACAAGACCGGATATTTTTATAAAATGGCAAGAAGCAATGATGATTTTCTCTTCATACAAAAAAGAACAAAAATGATCACAGTTTGTATATGGTTTAGGAGAGTCTTAATTTTTAATTTTTAATTTTAGGATCATCATGATTTCTCCGCAAAGAAGTGGCCAGAAAAGGGCAAGGGACGAGGCGCCTCCTATGTTCATGATCCGAGATAAGACCCCGAGCAGTCTCTGTAATTGGTGGGCTAGTTTTGCTACATGGGAACGAAATCAAGTTTTTAAACACCTCAAGTTCCTCACAAACATCATGGGAATTCAACCTAATAGGGATTTGATTGAAGCTTTGGTGGGTTTTTTGGACCCAACAAACAATGTCTTCAGGTTCAAAAATTGTGAAATGACACCGACATTGGAAGAATTAGGTGGGTTCACGGGATTCGGGAGAGACCTTCATAGGAAAAAGCCTGTCGCTCCAAGAAAAGTGGGTGTGAACAACTTTTTGAAGAAGCTATGCCTTCGTCGAATCCCAATGGGTTACTTAAATGAAGGCTGGGTTCCATTGGAATACCTCTATGACAGGTTTGGGGACGGGAAAGGATTTGAGAAGTTCTCAATCACGGAATTCGTCAACCAGCTAAGTTACGACGCTTGGAGGGATTTTAGAATCTTCGCATTCATGATTTCGTTTCTAGGGACCATGGTCTTTCCAGAGCGTGATGGGAACATTAGAATTCGATTATCGGCAGTAGTCTCGTATTTACAAAGTAGCGAAGAGCATACCATTCTTCCTATGATTTTGAGGGACATTTTTCGAGCATTGACCCAATGCCAGGAAGGTGGATATTACTTCAAAGGATGCAACATTTTGCTGCAAATGTGGTTCATAGATCATCTTTATCATCACCCAATAGTGATAAATTTCAAGGAAAATTGGCTGAATTACATTCATTGCCATCCAAGCAGGGCTGCAAGCTGTAATCTTCCAAATGGAGTGAGGGCATGGGGGGAATTACTTGGTTCGTTAGAGGCGGATAAACTCACTTGGAACTATTATTGGTTCCCTTCTGCTAAGGTCATGCACATGTCGACATATCGTCCATTCTACATACTCATGGGTTTTAGGGGTTTCCAGCCATACGCACCATTACGCGTCATGCGTCAGCTAGGGAGAGAACAAAAGAGGCCCCTGACTGAGGACATGCGTCGATTCGTATGGGAATTCACAAAAGTGGAGCCCCTAAAAGAATCTTATGCACAAAAGGTTTGGTTTGGTAGTCGATTTTTTGATATGGATGAAATGGTAGCAGACCGGGAACGCGAGAAGTAAGCCTTGCATACCTCGAGTGGTTTCACAACCAGGCAATACTCGAGTAAAGACCCAAAAGGTCCATAAAGTATACAGTCGATTGGGAAAAGGAGATAGAGTCCAGAGTTAGGAATGCTAAAAGGGAAGTTACACGAGAATTCCAATCTTGCATTGACACCTTACAGGAGGATAAAGGAATACTCGAAGCGGCCATGGACATACAACAGGCTGATTTCGAGCAGGAAAGGGTTAATTGGGTACAAGAGAAGCAAGCACTCTAAGCCCAGATTAAAAAGATGAAGACAGCTGCAAAAAAGTCATGAAGGAGCCGGGATGATGAAGAACTCATAAACAGTCTGGAAAGAAATCCCTCGAATGTCAAGAGGACTTGGAAAAATCATAAGCCACTATGACAAGGATCAGGGCAAGATGGACAAGGGGGGCAGAGCAGCGGGCACTTCATATGCAGCAAATAAAGAGAGATTACGAGGGGACCATCACCATCATGAGAGAAAGAATAGTCGATCTCGAAGATAAGGTGGACAGGCAAGCCGGAGAGTTCAGAATAGAGAGGAAACGCTGTTATAACCTAATGACACGAATGGAGGAATAAATGAACGAGTTTCAAGACCAACTCCTTCATAACTCTCGAATGCTGGAAATGCGAGATCAACAGATAGGATGGCTGCTGCAAGAAAAGAACAGGATTAGAGAAGGGATCAGAAACATTGCACACTAAATCACGGCAAAATGCCGAGTGTGCGAGGACATGACCCGTATCACCTTTTTTGCCGCCGTAATGACTTTTGTCAAGCAAATAATGAACGATCTAGAGAAACTGCAAAGTGATCTAGCACCAAGGCTCGCAGCCCAGACGAAGGATGCCTCATGACCCTCAGAAAATTTCAAATCATTGATGTATTCTTAATTTTGGACTTAGTCTATACTGTTTTGGTTTATAAGTCTATTGGTCAGTCTTTCTCAAGTTACTTTGTTATTTTTCCAAAGTTTGTACATTTGGTTTTGTGTCGTAATAAAAACAGTTGTTTGTGTGGAAATTATTTTACTACATACTACATACCTTACACCAGCCAGAACTATGCTTGGTCTGATTCATGCGGGGTCATGATACGTAGGCAATCCACATAAGATTCGACCACCTTAAAACAAGGAAAAAAGAAGAGAAGGAATAAGAATAAAAGAAAATTGAGAGGCGCCAAAAGAGGGGCACAACTATTAAAATCCGGAATGACGCATGCAATCAAAGCGAATGTCATGATAGAAATGGTTAAACTGCCTAGGTGCATTGCATCTCAACGTACGATTGCCTATTTGTTAAACTCTGAAAACTAACAAGTTTGTTGATTTTCCAGAAATTTCAAGCAGTTAGTTTACTTAGAGCGTACTGGCCCAATACCACTATCAGACCAGATCTAAGGGACCGATACCGGAAATAATTTCTAGCCCTGATAGAGAAGGAAACCTTGAGCTAAAAGAGGTAGACGTACAAGCTATGAAAGATGAGGTATAAAAATTGAAACAACAGATGTCCGAGATGTACCAAGCTTGGATAAGCGGTCAACCAACACCACACTATCCTGCTAATCCCACTTTTCTCCCAACACCCGCCCAACCTCCAGAACAACTTGTTTCGGAATCATCACTCAACTTTCCTACATATCAACAACACCAGACAACCGCCTCCCAGACACCCCAAATGACAAAAACAAACCCATACCCTCCACCACCAATTACCCCTATTTTCGTGGCACCCCCACCGACCACACTTCATAGGTCTTCCAGTGAGCCTGTGTTTCAAACTCAAGATCATCAGTATTATCCTCCTGAACCCACCTTCAAAGCATCTGAACCTTACCCATTCCCTCTTCAGCCTGACAACCCAGAATCACCCAAAAAACAGAACAAGAATCCCGAGCAGGAAGAAATGGCTCGGAAAGTAAAAAGCTTAGAGCAATCTTTCCGAAATATGCAGGGTCTGGGTGGCCAAGTCAGCGTGGCGTATAAGGATTTATGCCTATTTCCAGATGTTCAGTTGCCAGCTGGGTTCAAGATGCCTAAGTTCGATCTGTATGATGGGCATGGTGATCCAGTGGCACATTTGCGAGGGTTTTGCAGTAAGATGAGAGGGGCAGGCGGAAAAGATGAGTTGCTGATGGCATACTTCAACCAAAATTTGAGCGGGTCTGCATTGGAGTTGTTCACACGCCAAGACCATGGTAGATGGTACACCTGGGATGACTTGGCACAAGCATTTGCCGTCCACTTCCAGTATAATTTGCAAATCATTCCGGGTCAGTTGTCACTGATAAAGTTGGAGAAGAAACCTGGGGAGAGTTTTAGGGAGTATGGGTTCCGTTGGAGAGAACAGGCCGCAAGGTTCGATCCCCCAATGAAGGAAGGAGAGATGGTCGATTACTTTCTGCAAGCTTTGGAGCCAACTTACTTTGGTCACTTGGTAACGGCGATTAGCAAATCGTTCAATGAAGTTGTGAAAATGGGTGGTATGATCGAAGAGGGACTCAAGTATAATAAAATAATGAGTTACTCGGCAATCAAAGCCACCACTCAAGCTATCCAGAGCGGCACAGGAGGTGTGCTCGGAAAAAAGAAGAAAGAAGAAGTAGCGACAGTCGAAGCAGGCAATTGGTCCGGATTTAGAGGTCCGTTACCCTATTACCAACCCAGACCCCACCGCCCGAGCTACCCATACAACCCATACAGCCCTCCACAACCCTACTACCCAAAACCACGTGTTTCCGTCCATCACACTCAAACATATACCCAACCACCGGTTCATCAGCAATGGCGTGCACCGACTCCCCAAAATACATACCCACCCCCACAAAACACATATCCACCCCCAAGGGCCTATAGAAATCCTCCAGGGTCGGGTTTCCGCGGGAATCAAGCTTTCAGGAATGAGAGGGTACAGAAGCAGAGAACATTTACTCCGTTGGGAGAAACCTATACTACTATATTCCATAAATTAAGGCAGTTAGGCCTGCTGAGTCCTGTTGAACCCAAATTGCCAAATCCCCTTCCCAGAAATTTGGACCATTCGTTAAGCTGTGAATATTGTTCGGGGCTCCCAGACATGATACTGAGAAATGTTGGAAGTTGAAGAATACCATGCAAGATCTTATTGACACAAATAGGATCGAGGTTCAGGCACCAGAAGTGCCCAACATCAATCAGAACCGGTTGCCGGCACACCATGAGGCCCACATGATCGAAGTAGTGCACGAAGGAGGGGAGCTCAAGAAACCCTCACAAACAGTAATGATGATCCGTGCCAGCCCAAAAGAAAAATCGACCTTTGGAAAAGCAGTGGTACAGTTGGAATGGATAGACAACAAGCCAGTGATGGTGATGGGGAAGAGTTCATCTGTTGCTGCAAAGAAGCCAGAGCCGGTCAAGGTAGTGCAACAGGGAGTATCAAGCACACCTGTGGTAGTTGTGAAGGGGGTCTACATAGAACCAGTTGTTATCAGGCCAGTAAAGCAGTCGTCGATAATTAGTGAGAAAGTCGTGCCATGGAACTACAGTCAAGTGACGGTGATACATAAGGGAAAGGAAGTTGTGGAAGAAGTATGTGAGGCCCAGGGGTTAACTCGTTTGGGAAGGTGTTTTGCTCCCGCAGAGTTAAGAAGGGCCAATCCTGTAACAATAAAGAAGCCAGTGACAGAGGAAGAAACGGAGGAGTTTTTGAAGAAGATGAAGGCCCAAGATTACTCCATTGTGGAGCTGCTGAGGAAAACCCCGGCACAGATCTCATTGCTATCATTACTAATCCATTAAGATGAGCACCGCCAGGCGTTAATGAAAATTCTGAATGAAGCACATGTGCCAGATAAGATCTCTGTGAATCATCTAGAGAAAATAGCAAACAAAATTTTTGAAGTGAACCGGGTGACATTTTCTGACGATGAGTTGCCCGTGGAAGGCACATAGCATAATAGAGTTCTCTATCTGACCGTGAAATGTGAAGACTCGGTAGTCACTCGAGTATTGATCGATAATCGGTCCAATGCCAATATTTGCTCGTTGTCCACCTTGAACAAGCTGAAGGTTGATAACGACAGAATTCACAAGAACAACATCTGCGTTCAAGGGTATGATGGTGGTGGTACAGACACAGTGGGTGACATCATACTTGAATTGACAATTGGCCCAGTCGAGTTCATCATGGAGTTTCAGGTGTTAGACGTTGCAGTGTCGTATAATCTTTTGTTGGGGCAACCATGGATCCACGCTGCCAAAGCAGTGCTGTCTACATTGCACCAGATGGTCAAATTCGAGTGGGATAGGCAGGAGATCGTAGTGCACGGGGATGACAGTACAAGCGCCGTAAGTGATGCCATCATACCGTTCATAGAGACTGATGAAGACAAGGGGTCGTGGGTTTACCAGGTTTTCGATACGGTCTTAGTGGACAAAATTCCCGAGGGTGAAAACATTCCACTTCCCATAATAGCGGCTGAAACTGCCATAGTGGCTTCAGAGATGTTGAAAAATGGGTTTGTGCCAGGCAAAGGTTTGGGGGTTGATCTTCAGGGTATTATTCAACCGGTTTCTTTGCCCAAGAATCTGGATACCTTCGAACCGGGGTTCAAGCCCACAACGGCGGATTTGCAACGGAACAAGAAGATGAAGAAAAGGGCATGGGTCCTTCCTAAGCCAATCCCTCGCATGTCCCGATCTTTTGTCAGGCCGAGCATCAAAAGGCAATTGCTATCACAAGGTTACAGGGCCACTAATTGGTGTAAATGGAGATTTAGTTGAAGGTTTTGAAAGATTATTCGCTGAAGTAAACATGGTAGAAGATGGGGAAGGATCCAGCAAGGCAGATGTGCAGTTTGTAGGGCCTAAGGCCAAGGTCAACAATTGGATGGCTACTCCTCTGCCCATGTGGAGGGAGTCTTGGTAGTAGACTTTGAATTTTACTTCATTTTTAGCTGGATTATTCCAGGGTTGTAATCCAGTTTTCTTTTATTATTTTTGTACTCATCAAAAGCGTGAAACCTTGTTATCCCGTACTTCAATTAATAAAAGTTTCTTCTTTACTCTTTATTTTGTTTTAATTTTTTTTCTTCTTTCCTTTTCTGAATAGTTCTCTTTATACCTGTCTCAATGACATGTCATGCACGACGGATCTTTAACCTAGTCTAAAAAATCAATCTAATTTTGAACTGGTAATGCGAGAGGTAGAATATGATATTGAGTCGGAATACGATGAGGATTAAGCCTTCGAGGAAATTAACAGAGAGTTAAGCCAATTCAAAGAGAAAGCCAAGCCCAACTTAAATGACACGGAAGCCATTAATTTGGGGGATGCGGATGACATTCGGGAAACTAAAGTAAGCATCCACATTGAGCCAAACATCAGGGAAGAATTAATCAAATCACTTGTTGAGTTTAAGGATGTTTTTGCGTGGTTATACGATGACATGCTGGGTTTGAGCACCAATTTAGTGGTTCACAAGTTACCCACTGACCCGGCATGCCCTCCCGTCAAGGAAGTTCAAAACCAACATGAGTGTAAAGATTAAGAAAGAAGTAACCAAGCAGCTGAATGCAAAAGTTATTCAGGTTATTCGATATCCTGATTGGTTGGCTAATGTGGTGCCAGTGGCGAAGAAAGATGGAAAAATCCGGGTATGTGTCGACTACCGTAATCTGAACAAGGCAAGCCCAAAGGATAACTTTCCATTACCCAACATCCATATCTTGATCGATAATTGTGCCAAACATGAGATCGGATCTTTTGTGGATTGCTATGCTGGGTATCATCAGATTTTGATGGACGAGGAAGATGCAGAGAAGACGGCTTTCATCACTCCATGTGGAACTTATTGCTATCGGGTAATGCCATTTGGGTTGAAGAATGCTGGAGCAACATACATGAGAGCAATGACTACTGTGTTTCATGATATGATACACAAAGAGATTGAAGTATACGTGGATGATGTGATTATAAAATCCAAGCGTCAGGCAGACCACGTAGAAGACCTAAGGAAGTTTTTTCGAAGACTTCGAAGGTATGATATTAAGCTCAACCCTACAAAATGTACATTTGGTGTTCCATCTAGAAAGCTGTTGGGATTCATAGTCAGCCGGCGAGGCATTGAGTTGGACCCGTCAAAGATCAAATCCATCCAAGA
Organism: Nicotiana glauca; assembly: GCA_026770625.1. Taxonomy (NCBI): domain Eukaryota; kingdom Viridiplantae; phylum Streptophyta; class Magnoliopsida; order Solanales; family Solanaceae; genus Nicotiana; species Nicotiana glauca. The sequence goes on from MU676177.1 coordinate 101,642, forward strand.
ATTACCAGCGCCGAAGAATAAAACAGAAGTAATGAGTCTGTTGGGAAGTTTGAATTATATTAGCAGGCTTATCGCTCAACTCACGGCGACTTGTGAACCCATTTTTCGTCTACTGAAGAAAGATGGTGCGGTAGAATGGATGATAGAATGTCAGGAAGAATTTGACCGGATCAAGGGGTATTTATCAAATCCACCTGTGCCAATTCCACCCGAGCTAGGGAGACCGTTGATTCTCTACCTAACGGTCCTGGAAAGTTCATTTGGTTGTGTACTGGGGCAACACGACATCACAGGAAGGAAGGAGAAAGCTATCTATTACCTCAGCTAAAAGTTTACGGTTTATGAGGTTAAGTACACTCAACTTGAGAAGATATGTTGCGCCCTAACTTGGGTGGCACAGAAGTTGAAGCATTATTTGTCATCTTATACTACTTACCTCATATCTCGTATGGACCCATTGAAGTATACTTTCCAGAAGCCTATGCCCACAGGGAGATTGGCGAAATGGCAAATATTGCTCACGGAATTCGACATCGTCTATGTGACAAGGATGACGATGACAGCCCAAGCATTGGCTGATCACTTGGCTGAGAATCCGGTTGATGAAGAATACGAGCCATTAAGGACGTATTTTCTTGATAAAGAAGTGATGCATGTCGACGAGCTGGAGTTGATTGAGGAACCAGGATGGAAGCTTTTTTTCGACGGAGCTGCAAATGCGAAGGGAGTTGGAATAAGAGCAGTGCTTATTTCTGAAATAGGGCATCATTATCCTGTTACGGCTCAGCTACGTTTCTATTGTACCAACAATATGGCTGAGTATGAAGCATGCATTTTGGGTTTGCGGTTAGCTGCGGACATGGATGTCTAGGATGTCTTGGTCTTGGGAGACTCGGACCTCGTGGTACATCAAATTCAAGGTGAATGGGAAATGCGGGATTTGAAGCTCATACCCTACAGACAATGTTTGCACGATCTGTGTCAATAGTTTTGATCAGTGGAATTTAGGCACATCCCAAGAGTTCATAATGAAGTTGCCGATGCTTTGGCCACCTTAGCATCGATGTTGCACCATCCGGACAAAATTCATGTTGACCCACTGCATATTCAGGTTCATGATCAGCATGCTTATTATAACATGATTGAGGAAGAACTAGATGGCAAACCATGGTTCTATGATGTCAAGGAATACCTCAGGATGGGAATATACCCGGAGCAGGCCACCAGAGATCAAAAGAGGGCCATTCGGCGGTTGGCCAATGGATTTTTCCTTAGTGGAGGAGTGTTGTACAAAAGGACACCGGACTTGGGATTGCTGAGATGTATAGATGCTAGTCAAGCCATGACAGTTATGGCAGAGGTACATTCTGGAGTTTGTGGGCCACATATGAGCGGATATGTATTGGCAAAGAAAATTCTTCGATCAGGGTATTATTGGCTCACTATGGAGCGTGATTGTATTAGTTTCATACAGAAATGCCATCAGTGTCAGATACATGGAGATCTGATTCATTCTCCACCAACAGAATTACACACGATGTCGGCACCATAGCCTTTTGTTGCATGGGGAATGGATGTCATTGGACCTATCGAGCCGGCAGCTTCCAACAGTCATAGGTTCATTCTAGTAGCCATCGATTATTCCACCAAGTGGGTCGAAGCTAAATCTTTCAAGTCAGTAACCAAGAAAGCAGTGGTGGATTTTGTTCATTCCAACATCATCTGTCGATTTGGCATCCCCAAAGTAATCATCACAGATAATGGTGCTAATCTTAACAGCAATTTGATGAAAGAAGTATGTTAGCATTTTAAGATTACGCATCGCAATTCCACCCCATATCGTCCTAAGGCGAATGGAGCAATTGAAACAGCCAACAAAAACATAAAGAAAATACTGAGGAAAATGGTAGAAAGTTCCAGGCAATGGCATGAGAAGTTACCATTTGTGTTGTTGGGTTATAGCACTACTGTTCGTACTTCGGTGAGTGCAACTCCTTATTTGTTGGTATATGGCACTGAAGCAGTAATCCCTGCAGAAGTTGAAATCCCTTCTCTTCGGATTGTCGCCGAGGCTGAAATTGATGATGATGAGTGGGTAAAAAGTCGTTTGGAGCTGTTGATTTTAATTGATGAAAAAACGATTAGCAGCAGTATGTCATGGCCAATTGTATCAAAAGAGGATGGCAAGCAGATACAACAAGAAGGTGCATCCCAGGAAGTTTGGAGTAGGGCAGCAAGTGTTGAAAAGGGTTCTTCCACATCAAGTTGAAGCAAAAGGCAAGTTTGCCCCGAACTAGCAAGGGCCGTTCGTTGTAACCAGAGTATTGTCCAATGGCGCTTTATGCTTAACAGATATTGAAGGAAAATGCATAGATATGGCCATCAACTCAGATGCAGTCAAGAGATATTATGTTTGATTTCGTTAATATAATCATTATTTGTTTGTACTTGGCATTATCTCGAAGGTTGAAATGACGAAGGCAATTTGTTCTACTATCTAAACACTTTACCCTTTCGTTCACCCTTTTGAGCCTTATTTATTTTATTTCGTACCCCTCTTCTGGAATCAATAACTGGAAGGAAAGGAAAAGAGAAGAAAGAAAAGAGAAAGGAAAAAGTAAAATAGAAAGAAAGACAGAAAAGAGAAAATAATAACAAAATAAAATAATGTAACTACAAGGAATTAGTATGAACTACGTTTGACCTGATTCCTTTTAAGGATATGTAGGCAGCTTCATGGCTCGGTCATAGGGAAATAAAAATCAAAGGATCCCCAAGCAAGAGACTGGGGCAGAAGTTATGTTTGAAATGAGGAAAATTGGTTCCAAAAGTTGTAATTCTAACCCATTGTATTTGGTTTGAACTCTTTGATACCCTTTTCTTTCCAAACCTATCCAAAAATCCATACTAAGATCCATAGAAAGACCTCCCGATCAGTCTTCAAGAGGTGCCAAGTCAAGCAAGTAAGGATAATTCATACCAGAGGCAATACTCCGGTTTTAAGCAAAGAAAATGGGAAATGAGAGAGTCTTATTAGTCAAAACCCGCAAGGGCACTGTAAGGCGACGAAAGCTGAGAGAAAATAAAAATGAGAGAGTCTTATTGGTGAAAACCTTCACAGGCACCATGAGGCGACAAGGATTTGAGAAAGGGACAAATAAGGTTAGGTTGACGGCACAGGATCCATTAAGGCATTGAGTTGAACGAAGATGGGGATTCGAAAAAGAGTTGGGCTGAGTAAAACTTTGAGGCACAAAGCAGGACCATTTGGAAATTGATTGATTGAATAGATTGGGTTTATTAAACCAAAATGCACAACATGATCATTTGGGGTCCGTCATCCCATTCAGATAAGTCTTTTCTTCCTCAAAATCTTCTAAAGGAAGATCTTCTCTTTTGTTTTCTTTATATTTTGAAGTCATCATATTTCATTTCTTTGACTAAAATTTCCCAATAAAATTTTGTTTTAACAAATAAGAAGGATTTTCAAAGTTTACTGCCAAGTTCCAAAGTAATGCAAGGCAAGTGTGGCTAGGGTACGTCGAGAAGAAGGTGATGGGATGTATGAAACGTCATTGATAAACCAAAATATAAAGTGATGGAGATTCCTTGAAAATATGGGATCGGACAAAATCCGAAAGGGGAAGGCGACAGTTGGAAGGATTCATATAAGAAGGTTAAAAGCAAAAAACAACAGACTGAAGTTTAGGGATAAAGAGTACTCAGAAGGTCGCGAATTCTCGACCAAGATCAAGGCATTCGAACGAAGTCGAAAACGGAAAGGAGCAAAGGGGGGAAAACCATCCCTAGCAAGAGTATCACAACCAGTGACACATTTTAAATTGACAAGATTTTCTTTAATTTGAAATAGGTATAGCAAATGATGTTGATAGTGGAGAAACATGCCACAAAGAAAGTAAGTACCGGACATGTGTTTAACTAAATTTTCAAGACCCTCCTTGAAAATGGGACTTGTGTGAAATAAGCATAAGAAACAGAAATTAACAGTCAAGGGAATTCAAAGAAACACCATCTTTTTCCACCTTTTACCCCGATTTTGAACAAGGATGTTTTCAGGACCCTCCTGGAAAATGGGATTTGTTTTAAGAAATAAGTGCAACAAGCAAATCTTAACACAAAAACACTCAAAGGAAACACCATCTTTTGCACCTTTTTACCCCGATTTGAATAGGAATATTTTCAGGACCCACCTGGATAATGGGGCAAGCTTGAAGGTTTCCAATAGTAACAGGAATTAGGATGAGGAATGCCATAAGAATTTTTTAATTTAAACATGTAAGTCGTCACGCCTAAGGTAAAAGTTGAGAGATTTCAGGACCCACCTGGATAATGGGGTATAGTTTTAATATAATTCAATTGCCACTCACAATTACACCTAGTTATCGAACTGGGGCAGAAAATTTCTTTGTTTTGGCCATTTTTAGAATTCAGGAGCCCGACTGGAGAATAAAGGTGTATCCTTGAAATTATTAAAGTTGTTAAAATAAGGAGCCCACCTGAAAAATAGAGGAATACGATTCAAGTTGAAGTTGGGAGCCCGCCTGAAAAACAGAGGAGTACCTTTCAAGTTGTTGAAGTCAGGACCCCACCTGAAGAACAGAGGGAGTACAATTCAAATTTTAGCTTTTGAATTCTTATTGATATGATGCTCATTTACCAAACTGGGGCAGAAGAATTTTCTTGGTTTTGTCTATTTTGTTGAAGTCGGGAGCCCGCCCGTATAACAAAGGAATACGTTTTAAGTTGAAGGTTGAAGTCGGGAGCCCGCCCGTATAACAGAGGAATACATTTTAGAGTTGAAGTTTGAAGTCGGGAGACCGCCCGTATAACAGAGGAATACATTTTAAGCTGAAGATTGAAGTCGGGAGCCCGCCCGTATAACAGAGGAATACATTTTAAGTTGAAGTTTGAAGTCGGGAGCCCGCCCGTATAACAGAGGAATACGTTTTTAGTTGAAGATTGAAGTCGGGAGCCCGCCCGTATAACAGAGGAATACATTTTAGAGTTGAAGTTTGAAGTCGGGAGCCCGCTCGTATAACAGAGGAATACATTTTAAGTTGAAGATTGAAGTCAGGAGCCCGCCCGTATAACAGAGGAATACATTTTAAGTTGAAGATTGAATTTGGGAGCCCGCCCGTATAACAGAGGAATACATTTTAAGTTGAAGTTTGAAGTCAGGAGCTCGCCCATATAACAGAGGAATACATTTTAAGTTAAAGATTGAAGTCGGGAGCCCGCCCGTATAACAGAGGAATACATTTTAAGTTGAAGTTTGAAGTCAGGAGCCCGCCCGTATAACAGAGGAATACATTCAAGTTGAAGATTGAAGTCGGGAGCCCGCCTGTATAACAGAGGAATACATTTAAGTTAAAGATTGAAGTCGGGAGCCCGCCCGTATAATAGAGGAATACATTTCAAGATAAAGGTTGAAGTCGGGAGCTCGACCGTATAACAGAGGAATGCATTTTAAGTTGAAGAGTGAAGTCGGGAGCCCGCCCGTATAACAGAGGAATATATTCAAGTGTTGAAGTGAGAAAATTGAGGATTACAGTAAGATCCCCAACATAAATTAAAATCCAGAAATCAAAAGAAAGGTAACAATGATTAGAAGAAGGCGGTTCAAGCTTCGAAAGGAAAATAGTTCAAAGAAGGAAATAAGCAGTTCAAGTTCGGCAATCAAGAGAGGTCGACGAGTCAAGACATAAATGAAGAAACATCAGAGGAAGCAAGCCGACAAGAAAGCAAGGCGATAAGAGCAAGCTTAAAAATCTAGATAAGATTTTGTAATTCATAGACTAGTTTAGTCTAGCTTCTTATTTTTCATTTTATCTAGGTGTAATAAGGAGGTCGGTAATCAGTAGCAGCAACAACAACAGCAGCAACAGCAACAACAGCAACAGCAAGATTACAGCTTCATGGTAGTCCCAGCTACCAAAACTTATCGAACTACATTGACCTGATTCCTTTTTAGCCAAGGATATGTAGGAAACCTTTGAAGCAGAGGTTCGGTAAAGTTTTTCAAAAATGCTTCACACGGAGTATTCAAATGGGCAAAAATCACTCGTATACGCTCACTTTGTCTTTGCACAAAAACTCTTCGTACTTACGGGCAAAGAAGGGCAGTTGTGAGCACATGATTTTTGCCCCATATGAACTACTCCCAAAGAAATCAAAACAAAAATTGTCTGTTCTATGGTGCGCATTTTTGTGAATTTTTCGTGATATT
>MU676182.1:7058-24223 GCA_026770625.1 Nicotiana glauca
TCAGGGCCCTACTGAGGAAAAAAAATATAACAGTAGCAATAATTAACCGTGTGGAAATCTGACAAAAAAATAAATGCAGCAGTGTAATAAGGCAAACCAACGAAACAATAATAACTACCAGGATAAAGCAGAAACACTGGTTAAACACAACTCAATCTCAAATACCAATGAGGGTCTCCCAGGATACCGTCTTGTAGCCCTCTCCTCAACTGTCCAATGGATCTCCCGCGATATCGTCCCGTAGTCCAACTCTCGTACCAGTATCAAAGGATCTCCCGAGATACCGTCCCATAGTCCAATCATAAAAGTGCAGGGGGGTCTCCCGGGATACCGTCCCGTAGTCCCAAAATAAAAGTGCAGGGGGATCTCCCGGGATACCGTCCCGTAGTCCCAAAATAAAAATGCAGGGGGATCTCCGGGATACCGTCCCGTAGTCCCAAAATAAAAGTGCAGGGGGGATCTCTCGGGATACCGTCCCGTAGTCCCAAAATAAAAGTGCAGGGGGATCTCCCGGGATACCGTCCCGTAGTCCCAAAATAAAAGTGCAGGGGGATCTCCCGGGATACCATCCCGTAGTCCCAAAATAAAAAAAATAGGGGATCTCCCGGGATACTGTCCCGTAGTCCCAAAATAAAAATGCAGGGGGATCTCCCGGGATACCGTCCCGTAGTCCCAATGTAAATACGCAACCAAAATCAGAGAAATATTCAGAAACTGAAGTGCAACAATACAAGGCAACAAATAATTCTGGCCTAACATGCTTCACGTAATTACAATTAAGGTAAATTAAGCAATTAGGCAATTTGGATCAACTAATCATACTTTTCTATACTAGCACAGGCTATAATAACAAGTAGAATGAAGCAAATACGGAAGAAACTCAGTTCAAGTATTATAAATAAAAATTTGGGTTTTCAATAATTGGCTCAGGTACGCGCTCGTCACCTCACGTACAAGGCACCCAATTACCAAATATTATATCCTAAGGGACAAAGTCCCCCACACAAGGTTAGACAAGCCACTTACCTCGAACAAGTGCAAGTCAACCTGAAATCACGCTCTTGCCACGAGTATCCGACTCCAAATGGCTCAAATCTATTCAATTAAATTGCATGTTGTAAATAATAATTCAAGTAATTTATTCTACAATTAAATTCTAAGCTAACACGCAAAATTATATAAAATGACCAAAATACCCTTTGGGCCCCACGTCTCGAAATCGGGTAAAATTTACATTTCCAGAAACCTCGCACTCTCATGAGTCTAACCATACCAAATTTATAAAATTTCCATATCATTTTAACCTTCAAATCAGTGATTCTATCCAAGAGGGTTTTCTACCCTTTTCAACAAAATTCTCAGATTAAACACCAAAACTTGTAATAGATTCGAGTTATACAACCAAAATTGAGTTAAGAACACTTACCCCATTGTTCTACAAGAAAATCTGTCCAAAAATCGCCCAAACCGAGCTCCAAATCGTTAAAAATGGGAAATGGGAACGAAGTCCCATTTCCAAAACTTAAACATTTTGTCCAGACCATTTTCCGCTTCTGTGGTCCAAGGACCGCTTCTGTGGTCCAGGGACCGCTTATGCGGTCCCGCTTTTGTGGAAAAACCAACCGCTTTTGCGGTCTCCTTTAAAGTCCGACCAACCGCTTATGCGGTCTTCCCATCGCAGAAGCGAGTCCGCTTCAGCAGAACAATCTCCGCTTCTGCGGTTCCTGGCCAAACGCCCACTTCCGCTTATGCGGCTGCCTGGCCGCTTATACGGCTCCGTTTCTGTGGCTCCAAAATCGCAGAAGCGAAAATACCAGAAGCAGCAGACCTAAAATCTTCCTAAGTCCAAAAATTCTCCGTTTAGCCAACCGAATTCATCCCGAGGCCCCCGGGGCCTCAACCAAAAATACCAACACATCCTATAACATTATTCAAACTTGTTTCAATTATTAAAACACCTCGACTAACATCAAAATCTTCAAATTACATCGAATTCAAACCTAAGTTCTTTTAAAACTTCAAAAACACGCATTTGATCAAAAACCCGACCAAACCACATCCAAATGACCTAAACTTTTGCACGCACGTCCCAATTGACATGACGGTGCTACAGCAACTTCCAGAATTCCGTTCCGACCCTCGAATCAAAATTTCACCTATCAACCGGAAATCACCAAAATACTAACTTTCGGCATTTCTAGCCTAAATGAGCCACGGACTTCCAAAATACATTCTGAACACGCTCCCAACCTCTAAATCACCTAACGGAGCTAACGGAACCATCGGATTTCCATTCCGAAGCCGTCTCCACACTGTTCCAACTACAGACCATTTTCCAACACTTAAGCTCTCATTTAGGGACCAAGTGTCCCAAAACTCTCCAAAACTCAACACCGAACGTCCCGGCAAACCAAAATAGCGGAAATGAACTTAGGGAAAATAGTTAATAGGGGATCGAGGCATAAATTTCGACAACTACCGACCGGGTCGTTACAGCACGCTTATCCCACATGCACCAGACAAACGTAATACATTTTTAAAATTCTATGTCACAAGAATAACAAAAGTAATAATAATATTTTAATACCCTAGAAATCATCCGTCGAAACTGTAGCCAACTTAGTACTACCTCCATTTAGTTTCTCCTTCGTTGAGACGACGTTTAATCGTCCCCAGCAGCCCATGAGTGCATTTGATATTGTAGTATGCCTCTTTATTCCTGTGGCAATTCGGCCGGCTGTTTTGAGTGTTGTAACCCCATTCTTTCATTTATTGCTCATTTTCTGCTTAATTATTATTGTGTTACTTGTTGGGGGTAGTGTATTCAGTTCCGGGGATGTTACGGAATGCGATGAGACACTTAGTCTCAAGGTTGGAAGCTTAAGTTGAAAAGGTTGATTGGATATTGACTTATGTGTAACGACTCCAGAATGGATTTTTGATAGTTCTGATAGCTCATTGGGTGACTCCAGACTAAGGAGTATGTTCAAATAGTGATTTGGAGGTCCATAGTTAATTTAGGCTTGAAATGGCGAGAGTTGGAAAATTAGAAGTTTTGGAATTGAGAAGTTTGGCCGAGAGTTGACTTATGGTTACCGGAATCGGAATTTGGTTCCGGGAGTTGAAGTATGTCTGTTGCATCATTTACGACTTGTGTGCGAAATTTGAGGTCAATCGGATGTAATTTGATAGGTTTCGGCATCGATTGTAGAAGTTGGAATTTCCTAGTTTTCATTAGGCTTGAATTGAGGTGAGATTTGTGTTTTTGATGTTGTTTGATATGATTTGAGGGCTCGACTAAGTTTGTATCGTGTTCTATGACGTGTTGGTATATTTGGTTGAGGTCACGGGGGCCACAGCTGGAGTTCGGATGGTTAAAGGATCAAGTTTGGAAATTAAAATACTGTTGTAATGCACCAGATCTGGTGCGATCGCACCTTCGTAGTTTTGATCGCAGGCGCGAGCTCGTAGAAGCGAGCAGGGGAGTGCAAAAGCAGCGTGGAAAAGGTGTACAGTAGTCGCAGGTGTGAGGGTATTTCCACACCTACAGGTTCGTAGATGCGGCGTGTTTGGCGCAGAAGTGGAGTTAGGAAATTGGGGGCCTCGCGTAAGTGCAATGGTATTCCCGAACCTGCGAGAGCGCGGATGCGGAGAAAGTTGCACATGTGCGAGAGCAGGGGACAACAGGGGAAATCGCAGAAGTAGAGGATTTTTCGCTTCTGTGACACCGCAGATGCGGGTAAGTTGGTCGTAGGTGCGAAAATCCCTGGACAGAATATAAAAGTTGGGTTCCGAGGGTTTTATCATTTCTTGACTTCGCAAATTCAGTTTAACGTGATTTTTGAGAGGGATTTTGAAGGGTTTCTTGAGGTAAGTCACTTGTGATTATTTTTATTCAATAATCTTGCTTCTTCGTTGATTTTTCCACCTAGTTTGTGTATTTTTTGAGGTGTAATTTTGGGAGTTTGAGGCTAGGAATTTGGAGAGTTTAATTTGAAAATTTGAGTGGTGATTTTGGTATTGGTAAAGTTGGTATGGTTGAACCAGTGGTTGAATGAACTTCTGGATTATGTGACTTTATCAGATTTAGAGACGTGGGCCCGTGGGTTGATTTTTGAGTTAACTTTTGAATTTTGATTAAGAATTTAGTATTTTCTTATGGTATTGATTCCCTTAGCTCGTGTTGATTGTATCGAATTGTTTGTGGCTAGATTCGAGGTACTTGGAGGCCGAATCACGATGCAAGGGCTTATCGGAGTAGATATTTGCACGGTTTGAAGTAAGTAACACTTTTCTGAGGGTACAAAACTTTGAATTACGTGTTATGTGACTGGTGTTGAGGTGACGCACATGCTAGGTGACAGGCGTGCACCGTAAGAATTGTGACTTGGTCGATTCCATGAAACTGCATATTTGATTAATTTTGTTATTATCCGTATTTTTACCATGTGTTAGAGAAACTGAGTTGCTAGTCATATTAGAAATCATGCTTAGGCTACGTGTTGATATTGTTGGGACCCACAGAGGTCGTTGTCACGAACCAAATTCCCACCATAAGTGTCATGATGGCACTTAGTCTCTAAGACTAGGTAAGCCGATTATAATAACAATTCAAGCCAAATTACGATGGAAATAAAGATACAACCTCCCAAGACCGGTAGTATTGAGTCACGAACTCAAACTGAATACATGAAATAATATGAAGGAAATTAAATACACAATACTGCTCGAATAATAATTGACAGTATGATAAAAGGGAAAGACTACAAGGAATTGCGACAACCAAGCAGCTCTACCTTGAATCCTTTCAATCACACTCTAACTATGTCCGAGTCCTATATCTCCAATACCTGATTCTGTACATAAAAAAATGTACAGACGTATAGTATGAGTACACCACAGCGGTACCCAGTAAGTATCAAGACTAACCTCGGTGGAGTAGTGATAAGGTACAGTCAAGACACTCACTAGTCTAATAACCTATTCAATATAGCGTACAAAAATAATAGGAAACAAATAACAATGATGGCAACTATAATCAATCAGTGATATAAATAGCAGGGCAACAAGAACATCATGTATATTGCTCAGCAAATAATGAATACAAGTACCACCAATTAATCAAATTCTTCAAATATTAATCTTTCGCCTATAAATCTTCCCAATAGTAATCTTTAGGATATAATATTTTCCGATAAATATATTTCGAATATACTTCCTTCAAATAAATATCTTTCTCATAATTCTTTCAAACAAATATCTTCCCAATATATTTCTTTCAAATAAATATCTTTAATAAAAATTCTTTCAAATAATATTTTTTGAATAGAATTCTTTCAAAAAAAGTCATCATGGGACACCTCATTTCAAATCATAAAATATGGGTCTCAGCCTATTTTCAAATTTTCATGGCACCTCGTGCCCATATTTCATATCACAACTGCACGGACAATTCACATGCCAATACCATTTTAATTATATAGCTACGGCACCTCATGCCCATACTTCATATCACAACTTTACAGACAATTCACGTGCCAATAATAAATTCATCATATTTCTCCGGCACCTCGTGCCCATAACATGATCCGCCCGACAATATTCCCAGGATTTCAACATATATCTAACTATGATCATAAATTCATAAAATAAATTGCACAATGTATAAAAGAACTCACAAGGAATTCACAACACAACATAAATATTACCAGCACAATATCCCATCATCGTCACATAATAATTACCAACACAATATCCCACATCATCACATATCATCCCTGACAATAGCCGCCCTTATCGCTCCTATAGTAGCCTCCCTTATCGCTCCGTATAATAGCCAGCCTTTTCTCTCCACCCAGATAATATCCCAACACATATAACCACAGTAAAATGCCACCCTTATACTTATTAATAATGGAATGTCACCCTTATGTCCTCATAAAAATAACTTAATTTACACAAATTTATACAGAATATTATCACAACAACAGAACAATTCATATCACAAATTGCCCATAGACCACAACCAATTCCAAAGATACAATAAAATTAATTAATTTCACCACAAAAAGCCCAAGGCTCCACACAACGTATATAAAACCTCAAAACAACAACAAGGAAGGAAAATAATTCATCATAGGACAACACCTTCTTTCATATTTTCAAAAATTACGTTAATGCCTCTTCTTGAATTATTTAATTAATTATTTACAAATAGAAAATCCATAATAAAATTATTTCCAGGAAATATCAAATCAACAAACACATGGAATTCACATAAATATCCAAGCAGAAATCACACCAAATTATTATATAAATACAAAATCGACAACAAAGAATAAAGCATGACAATCAAGGATTTACTAAGTGTTAACCATTTTTAATTAAATATATACGTGCTTCTACGAATTTTAACCGATATAATTTGACATGTAAACCAAGTACGTACTCGTCACCTCGCGTACATAGTTTTCAATCACATATTTTCCACATAAAACGCAATGCCTAAGGGAAAATTCTCTCACACAAGGTTAGGCAATATACTTACATTTTTGAAGTTAGGCCAATATTCCAAAATTGCCTTCTTGCTCGAATCGACCTCCGGATAGCTTCAATCTATCCAAATTAATTGTATAACTTCATTAAAATTCATCGAAAATAATTCTGGAAAATAAAATGTCGATTTAAAATTTTATTCTAAAAAGTCAACCAAAAGTCAACGCAGGACCCGCCTCTCGGAACCCGACAAAAGTTTTATGAAATCCGAACACCTGTTCCCATACGAGTTCAACTATATAAAAATTATCGAATTCAGACATCGGATTGGCTTTCAAATCTTAAATTTTCTTTTTTGGAAGATTTTACAAAAATCCCAATTTCTTACACCTAAATCCATAATAATCGATGAATATGGTCATGGATTTATGAAATATAATCACTTTCGGATATAAAACACTGACCCAACTCGAAGTCGTGAAAAACTCCTTTGGAATCGCCTAAATCCGAGACTCAAAACTCAAAAATGAGTAAAAATTGCTAACTCTCGTGTTTAGGAATCTGTTCCAGGAAAGTTGCATTTGCCAATTGGACTTATAAATCATATTTGACACATGCCATTTGTCCTTGTCCCAGAAAACAGATTTACCAGCCTTCGGTAAATCAAGCATAACTTTGTGTACAAATATTCAAATAATGAACGGTTTAACTTTCTAGAAACTAGACATCAAGAGCTACAACTTTCATGTATTACTTATCACCCATTTCCTTATAGATGGCGAGATATAATCTCCCAAATTTAGCCCCGTGAAACAAAAATTTCTGGAGATTTCAAAATTCTTTCCAGATAGCCTGTAGTGTATTAACCATACCATTTTGTAGACAACTCCAAATGCAGTCTCGCAAGTGCGAAAGAATTTTGCTTCTGCATTGCCAACATCGCTGCTGCATTTTAAAACATCGCACCTGTGATTGCGCAGGTGCGGAAGGCTGTCCATATGTGCGACCTTGCTCCAGTTCTTCCCAGGTTGCTTCTGCAACGAAATCCTTGCTTCTGCGAGGTCGCTGCTGCGTAGAAAATATCGCAGAAGCGATGCACCAGCAGTGCTGAAATTTCCAGCAGCTATTTTCAAGTTAAAGTTGATCCGTTAACATTCCAAAATCCACCCGAGGCCCTCGGGAATTTAACCGAATATGCAAACATGTCCCAAAATATAATACGAACTTAGTCGAGGCTTTAAATCGCGTCAAACAACGCCAAAATTACGAATCGCACATCGAATCGAATTATGAGTTTTCAAATCTTCCAACTTGTATATTTTGCGCCGAAATCAAATCAATCCACAATGAATACAAATTTTGCGCACAAGTCACAAATGACATAATGGAGCTGTTTCAATTTTTAGAATCGGATTCCGGCCCCGATATCAAAAAGTCAACCATCGGTCAAACTTTTCAAAAATCTTTTATTTTCCAACTTTTGCCTAAATACGTTGTATTGTCCTACAGACTTCCAAATCCAAATTCGAACATGCGCTTAAGTCCGAAATCACCATACGAAGCTATTGGAATTATCAAAGTTTCATTCCGGGGTCGTTTGCTCAAAAGTCAAATCTCCGGTCAAACTTTAGAAATCTTTAGCCTTAGATTTCGATATTCCGTTAAATGGCGGTAATTTGAGCTAGGGACCTCCGAATTCGATTTCGGGCATATTCCCAAGTTCTAAATCATGACACGGTTATACTGGAACAGTCAAAATACCGATCCGAGTCTGTTTGCTCAAAATATTGACTGACGTCAACTCAGTTGAGTTTTAAAACTCTATTTCACATTTTAATCAATTTTTCATATAAAATCATTCTAGAAAAATTTACGGACTGCGCACACAAGTTATAATATATATTATGAAGCTTCTCGAGATCTTAAGTTGTTGAATGAGGTATAAATTCTTAAAACGACAAGTCAGGTCATTACAGTCGTGTTACATGTTGAACTATTTGCTTAATTTTCAATTATGTACTCAATCACAGCTATTATTTGCATATTATATCTCAGTCTATGTTGCCCTTTATAGATACATCATATCATCATTGTTTGGGTTGATTATCATGTCTCTTATATTGAGTGAGGCCAAGGACCTGATTGTGAGAATATTTATGGGATCGGGCTGCACGTCGTAACATATTTATTGGTTCATGTCATGATTGGCTTATACTTGGGATGGATTTGTCCCTCCGAAGTCTGCAAACCACAGTGAGCCCAGGTACTCACTGATTGCGAGTGCTGAGCACGAGCGCCGAGCGACTGGGATGATTAATGAGTGGCTGTGAGGATGTAGTAAATGGGAGGACTAAGTGATTGATACTCAAAGAGTATGCATGTGATTTCATTACTGTTGTGTACTTTAGTTGGCATATATAACTGACATGTAGATACTGAGATGTACCAAATCTTGTTTCGATTGAGCTTGACATGATTTACCTGATTGGGCCTTAACTGTTAAACTGAAAAAATGCCTATATTTCTGTACTGTAATTCTATGAAATGTACCTGCAAAGCTCGTCACTACTTCATCCCAATAGTTAGACTTGTTATTTACTGAGTTGGTTGTACTCACGCTACACCCTGCATTTCGTGTGCAGATCCTGATATTTCCGGACACGAAAGTAGCTGATTCTCAGACTTTACCGTCATTCAGAGATATTCGTGGTAGCTGCCCTGGCGCCCACAGACCTTGACTCTTCTCCCTTATCCCTTAGTTTTATTTATTCAGTTTCAGTTTTCGTTGACAATGTTTCATACTTGTATTGTATAGATGCTCATGTACTTAGTGACACCCTGATTTCGGAAAACTTATGCATCGAGTTTGGTAGTTTTATTAGGTTTATGAGATTTCTTACTTATTTAAAACATGTTTTAGTATATTCCATATTTGAAAGTATTGAAAATGTCTGAGTTGTCGGCTTGCCTAATAACATGATAGGCGTCATCACAATAGGTTAAGTTTTGGATCGTGACAATTCCCTCTTAGTCTCGCCGTTATTAGCTTCCCCAAGGACACCCTTACTTTATTTCTTTTCCCAAGATGAACCAAATCACCAACTCTCTCTTAATTATAGAAACAATTACGTATTTAATCACTTATCACAACAACCCAACTAAAAATGGCCTATGTTTGAAGCCTTTACCTGATTTGGCGCAGGTTGTATATAATTTAAAAGAAACGTTTCAGTCTTTAGCCCATTATGAAAGACATACTTCTAAGGTTTTTTTCTCTTCTTCTTTCTTCTTTCCCAGCCTACTCAATCTCTCTTCACTCGCCTCTCTCTTCATTCTCCCTAAAAATTACATAATTTTTTTGTACACACTCGTGATAATTCTCACATTCTATGTCAATTAAATTTTAATGTTTGAGTTAATTGACAAAAAGAGGTTAAGGAACCCCAATAAAATTTGATATATCAGTCTAAAAACTATCAGATCTGGCCTAAAACTATCAGATATTGCCTAAAAGAGCATCTCTGGTGACCTCGTCTCATATTTCTTATTTCTCTTAATTTTTGTTTCATCCTTTGCTACTGGTGAAGCCCAGATTTGAATGTCAAAACCACGCCGGAAAAATTCAATACCAGAAACCACCGAAAAATATAATGTGGTGATGGACAGAAGGTGTTTTCTAGTTTTAATTTTTATAGGTAGTGTTTATACACACTTATACAATATTATATAAATATGTATGTGTGTGTGTATGTATGCATATAATATTATATAAATTAGATATATTTTTAATTTATAAGTGTGTATATACATTGTACGTGTATAATAGGCATCCATGGATGTTTGACACTTTCATCTTTTCTTATTCTTTGTCTTATTTTTCTGATATACATTATTAGAGATTATATATACAAGTTTATACAAAGTTATACATTATTATACATGTAATGCACATGTGTAGTTAAATCTAAAATTAAGATTTTATATATCTAATCTATGTATAAATCGATTTTTCTTGTTGATTTATTTGCAAAATCATGAACGTGCAATAATATTTTTAATTTTTATTTTTTATTTATGTTTTTGAAACTTGAGAAAGAAGAAAATTTAAGGTTTTCAAGTTGCATTATATATAAATTAGAATTTTTTGCAGTTGGAATAGGAATATATACAAACTTGAGGAAGAAGAATAAAAATCTCCGAATTTCCGTGCTTGAAGATATAAGAATGAAAAAAGAAAAAAAAATGCTTATTTTTCAAACTTTGGCCTATTGTTAATGGGATACAAATTTGCAAAGATGTAACTAGTTATTCTGCAGCTATATATGTGTGTGGACTGTATATTTGTGTAATTCCCCTAAATTAACCCCACAATTTAGCAATTTTTTTTGTAATGACCATTGCTTCTAAAAGTTATGAATTTAAATATGTGTTCCCACAATCATTGTTTTCATTCTCTCTTCTTCTCACATCTTCTATATATGGTTCAAGGGGTCGTGTATTTTCTGCTCCCCCCCTCCCCCACTGTGTCACCTGGTTATAATGTAAGAAAATTGAAGAATAGAAGTCTGCCATTAAAGTTCATTCAAAGCTTTGCTTTCGAAAATAGGATTGTTTGGATTGGGTATTGTTCCAATTGATTGAAAATATCAAGAGGAGTTTAAAATTTAAATTTTAAGTGATTTGGAGTAGATTTGAGCAAGATTTAAGTTAAAATTCAAAAAAAATGCAAGGTAAAAGACGAAGTCAGTTTTTTGTATAATTATGTATAATCTTGTATAATAGTGTATATGAGTATATAAACACATTTTATACACCTTTATACAAGTGTCTGTAGACAGACTTGTTATATGATTTTCAGTTGCAATTCTTGTTCAGAATCAGTCCAAATCTCCATTAAGTGACTTCAAATTTTATGTACAAACTTCTTATACTATTTCTAACACAAAATCAAATTCAAAATTTAAACCCACATATTTAAGCTTGTTAAAAATCTAATTTTCACCACCCAAATGGATTTGGTTTGTTGAACTAATATTTGAATCGCAGTTACTGATTCGATAATTAACTTAAAAGCTTGAGCAATCTTTTTAAAAATTAAAGAAATTGAGCGTTGAGTATTAGCCTATTATTTTTCGGCTAATTAGTTGTAAATTAAACTATAGGCCATAAAATTAAAAAGTAGGAAGCTCACTTGTTCTTATGTAAAATTTTCCCTTAATTCTAGTCCCTTAGGTCACATGTCACGTGAGCTAGCAACACCGGATGGTCCTGGCGCCAAATTCTTTTCCATTATTATATATATTCAACTTCATTCTACTAGCTTTGCTATTAGTTCACCAACTATGACCTACTATATTCTTATATGCAGTTTATATCATATTCTTCATACAATTCTATATATACACATACAAGAAATAACTATTATTGCTCAAGGTTTCCACAACACAAACTAAATAACTATTACTATCCATACAATAAAAAAGAAATTGCAACTAAAGAAATAACTTAAAGATTCACTCTTAAAATGTTGGTTTATTACGGTTAGACCCGTGAATATTTGAATACATTGGAAGGTAAGACCTTTTGGGAAAAATAATCCCCCACAGAAGTAATATTCACGGTATACGGCTATAATAAATGTGGATTACTAAATATAGTAACCAACAACAATAATAAAAGAAATAAGAACATCGAGATTTTTACGAGGAAACCCCTTCTAAATAAAAGAAGAACCATAGTCCGAGAGAAGCAACTGATTTTACTATAACAAGAATTTTATTTTTTGTGGTACCGGATAAAATCCTCCAAGATAATTAACACTCAAAAGAAATAACCTTCTTTTAATTTTCCCACCTCATTATAATACCGCACAAACTCTCTATATTTTTCCTCATAGAGTAGTTTTCTTCTTACTGTGTGAATTCTTTCTTACTCTATCTATTTGGTGTGTTTTCCAAATTAAAGTAGAGGCACCTACTTATAGTTGCAGAACATTCGTGATGATATACGTAATGACATCAACATTTACTACAAAAGTAAGCTTCTACATGTGAAATCAAAGAACAATTGCTACCCAAATTTTTTCTACTGTTGGTTTGGTTGGCTTGATATTTCAAAGCCAAAGAAAACTTCTTTTCTTTCACACGGTCCATGGGATGTACCCAACAGATCTCGTCATCTAGTCCCATACACCAGAAGGAGGTAACTTCCATTTTTCATAGAGAGTTCATACCGACAAGTTATTTGCATAGCTCAAACTTGTCACTCGGTATTACCTTGGTCAACATATCCACAGGATTTTCACTTGTGTGAATCTTCTTGATCTGCAAAGATTCGTTCTCTACTTCCTCACGAATCAAAGGATATATTGTGTCGATGTGCTTTTTTCTTGCATGGTACATGGAGTTCTTGCTCAAGTCTATTGCAATTTGACTGTCACAATAGATGACATACTCCTTTTGATGTAATTCAAGCTCTTGAAGAAACAGCTTGAGCCATACCATCTCCATGCCAGCTTTATAGCGGCAATCTACCCTGCTTCAGTTGTTGAAAGTACAACACACTTCTACAATTAGACTGCCATAATACCCCCCCCCCCCAAAAAAAAAAGTAAATAGATATTCAGTAGTGAATTTTCTATTATTAGTATCACCGGCCATATCGGCATCTGATATGTCCCTTCAAGGCTGGATTTGATCTCCCAAAACATAAGAATCCATCCGAGGTTTCTTTTACATACCTGAGTATCCACTTCACATATTCCCAATATTCTTTTTCAGAGTTTTCAAGAAACCTGCTAATAATACCGACAACATGAGCAATATCAGGTCTAGTATATACCATGGCATGCATAAAGCTCCTAACAGTAGAAGAATATGGATGTTTAGCCATACTTTCTTTATCTTCCTTTGTTGTAGGACACATTGTCTAGTTCATCTTCATATGACCAGCAAGAGGCATGTTAATTTGTAATAATTCGACCGGTCGTTTTGAGCTCTAGCACGTCGTTCAACAGGTTGAGGCCATGATCAGTTTCACTTCAGGTATTATTACTTGTATACATGTTCGAAATTAAATTCGGGAAGTTCAGAATTTATTTGGAAAGAAAATTCTTATTTTGGAAGCTTTAAGTTGGAAGAATTGACTAAGGTTGGATTTTTGAGTAAACGACCTCGCAATTGGGATTTGAAGGTTCTAATAGGTCTATATGATGATTTTGGACTTGGGCGTAAGTCCGGATTGGGTTTTGGATGACCCGGAAATGTTTCGACGCTTATTGTGGAAAGTTGGCATTTTGGAAGGATTCCATAAATTTGGGTTGAAGTGTATTTCAATGTTATCGACACCGATTTAGGATTACAAGCCTGAGAATAGCTCCGTATGATTATTTTGGTCTTTAGAGCATGTTCGTATGTTAATTTGGAGGTTCGTAGGCCATTTCAGAGTCATTTGGCAAAAGTTAGAAATTTGAAGGTTTTTAAGAAGTTTGACCGATAGTTGACTTTTTGCTATCGGATTCGGATTCCGATTCCGGAAGAGGGAGTAGGTTAGTAATGTAATTTAGGACTTGCACGCAAAATTTGGTGTCGTTCCAAGCAGTTTAAGTATGTTTCGGCATGTTTAGAGTAAGCTTGAAGAATTTGAAATTTCTAAGTTGAATCAATTTGGTTTGAAGTATGATTCTTAGCTTTAATGTTGTTTTATGCATTTTGAGGGTTTGAGCGAGTTTATTTTATAATTTGAAACTTACTGGTATATTCGGTTGGGTATCCGGGGTCCTCGAGTATTAATGAACGAGGCTCGGACCAAGTTTGAACTTGGAGAGCAACAGCTGAAGCTCCCAGCTTCTGGTGCAATCGCACCTACGCTCGGACAGCCGCAGGTGCGAGCTTGCGGAAGTGAGGCATGAGTCGCAGAAGCGGAAATGCATGGGCTGGCAGGCACAGCGGGCGCGAAGAATTTTGCCGCGGGTGCGAAAGCACAGGTGAGAAGAAATCCATCGTTGGCGCGAGAGTTTTTCCGCGGAAGCGGAACCGCAGGTGCACTGTTTCCCATCACAGGCGTGAAGATCGTTGTGCAGTGAGTGTTTAAAACGGGGTTTGAGCATTTTTGCTCATTTTTTCATTCTTGGACCATCTTTAGAGCTTCTTGATAGGAGCATTCACCTGCAACTTGGAGGTAAGTTAATCTCACCTATTGCACGTTAAATACTTGGTTTATATATGTATTTGAACATGGAAAATTTATAGAAATTTGGGGTTTAGTGAAAAACCTAGAAAATTGGTATTTTCAGAATTTGACCACGAATTTGGGCATGGAATTGAGAATAAATTATATATTTGAGTTCGTGATGCTATGGATAATGTTTATTTTTGAAAATATTTGCAATCCGCGCACGTGGGCCTGAGGGAGTTTTTTATCGACTTTTCGAGCGGAGTTAGAAATTATTATAAATTAGATTATAATGAGTATTAGAGTATATATTTATGGTTTTGTACATTTATTGAGTAGTTTTGGAGCGTTGGGCATCAGTTTGAATTTTCGGAAAGGCTTGGGAGCCGGCTATGGAACTTCAAAGCGAGGTAAGTCTCTTTTCTAACCTTGTAATAGGGAACTAACCCCATAGGTAAATTTAATTCATCTGTGCTCTTATTTGCAGGGACTATATATGCACGAGGTGACGAGAGTCCGTACGTAGCTACTAATTATGTCTATGTCCGGATAGTTTTAGGTTTACACCATGCCTTATTGATACCGTTATTTGATTATATTTATTATTTGCCTTAAAAGAGTTGAGATTAAGTATGCTTATTAATTGCCTTGAAAAGAGTTGAAATTGAGGATTGCGAGATTTAAAAGTCTTCATTTGAATTTCATATTTTTGAAAAGAATTTAGGAACGTTATAATAACTTGATAAATCTATGTTCAACCACGTCGCAAATATATTCTACGAGCAGGGTAAATTTTCACTACTCTTTTGGGAGCGAGCCGTTCGCCTCGGTAGGTTAATATATGAATCTATGGTTCGTACCATTCGACCCGTGGTAGTGCATAATTTATATTTATATGTTGGATCAGGCCATATGACCTCGGCATGATTTGCGCTTGATAAATCTTTGGAACTAATAATAATTGATATTGCTTCATTGGCTTGAGATATAAATTGTTAAATGACGAAAATCAATGGTGAAATGTCCTGTTAATATTGTTTACTTACTTCTTGTTATGGAGTTTTCAGTTGTTTTATACAATCCATGCTTAATTATAACATCGGTATTTCATTGTTAGCACATAATAAGTGTCAGAGTCAACCCCTCGTCACTACTTCTTCGAGGTTAGACTGGATAGTTACTGGGTACGTGTTGATTTACATACTCATACTACACTTGCTGCACATTTTTGTGCAGGTGCATATATGTCTAATGTCCATATGGGCGTAGAGGCGTGGTTAACACAGGGACTTAGGTGATTTGCATTTCATATTATGATCCACAGCCACCAAAGTCTCTTTCAGAGTTAATTATATTTTTTCTGTCTAATTTGTATTTTGGACGTATGTTGTATATTATTCTACTCCCTAGTTGATACTCATGCACTTGTGACACCAGGTTTTGGGGGTGATTATGGGTTGTTCAGTATTGCAGCTGCGAAAATATTACCATATACTTTGTAAATTCTATCTTTTACTATTTCATTGAAGGAAATTACAATTTCAAAATACTAAAATGAATAATTCAGCTAATCAATTATTGTTGGCTTGCCTAACAATGGTTTTAGGTGGCATCACGACCTTTAACGAATTTTAGATCGTGACATTACTAGTTTAGTACTCATTATGTTGAAGCTTTTAAGTACACGCTCAATATACTTCTGTTGTGATTGCAACAACTTACTATTTTTCCTATCTTGGGAAATCTCCATTCCTAGAATTTGTCAATCTGGACCCAAGTCTTTCATGTAAAATGACTTGGACAAATCTTCCTTCAACTTAGTAATCAACTTCTTGTCTTGTCCAACAATCAGCATGTCATCCATATATAACAACAAGATGCTAAAGTTATTGTTATAGAATTTCTTATAGTATACACATGGATCTAAAAAAGTCTTTGTGTATGTTTGACTTCTCATCAATGCGTCAAAGTTCTTGTACCACAACCTTGGCGCTTGTTTCAGGTCACCCTTTTTCAGCTTGCACACCATGTGTGTTCGCCTTTACTTCAAAACTATCTAGTTGCTCCATATAGATCTCTTCTTCTAAATCTCCATGCAAAAACACAGCTTTCACGTCCAACTTCTCCTGATACGAGCACGCTCGATGAAATTGCAATCAAGGATCTATATTTACCATCTGGACCAATCACGAGAGCTAAAGCTAGAAAAGCTCAAGAAGTCATGCATGGGTTGGTAAAGAAGTTGCTTGACATGAGAGCGGGAGTCATATATGTGGATGAGAATCCAAAATTTATACACTTATGTCAAGTGAGCCTAGATGGAGATACTCGCGATTCTTAATCAAATGGTGATGAGCTAACTTGTAATTAATTATATTGTATCTCTCTTTATAATATATTTTGTAATGCTTTATTTTTTTAGAATAGATTATTTTGAGTGTTATATGAAATATATTCATCTCTTTGAGAGTTTAGGAGAGTTCTCCTTAAGTTCTACC
>MU676182.1:25314-67336 GCA_026770625.1 Nicotiana glauca
TAACAAGTAGTATTTTACATAAATACTATCTATTGTGATCCTTTTTTGTCCTCTCTGAATCAAATCATATTATTCATGTATCTCAAGTTATGACTGAATCCATATAGTCAATCCTCTGTATTCAACTATTCTTGCTGAATTTTTTTGTTTCCTTAGTTTATTTTTTTCAATATCGTTGCTTCTTCTCTTGTCAACTCATGAGCTCTTTATATTATAATTCTTTCTTTTGAAGTTATCGAGATTTAGTACTTGGCAGAACTACAAAGGAAAACTCTATAGTAGTAAAAGGCTTGAGTAAAAAAAAAAAAAAAGACCAACATTATTGAGGGACAAACACGAGGGTTGTGTGAGATTGAGCGAGTGTAAATACGTGAGGAAGTATTGTGAGGCCCTAAATTTTTATTTTTTATTTTTTTTTGGTATAAGCATGTCACATGCAGGTAATGGTAGTGAAAGCACAGGAATTGTAAATGCCAATTCAGATATATCGGTTGCCATTCAAGCAATGCAACGAGAATTTTCAAGGATGAGCATGAGATTAGGTAATATGCAAGAGAGGCTGGAAGAAAATGAAAATAGGAGAAGAGTCCCAGAGAATGAAAGGAGGCAAGAACAACCACGTGCACAACCACAGGTTGGTGAAGGACACTTCGATGGCATTGAATAAGAGAGTGATAATGACTATATTGATATGGGAAGACATGGTCAAAGAGGGGTAGAAGAGGAAGACCGCAAAGGGGACTTAGGAATGAAGAAAGGGTTGGCACACCTTACTATGAGGAGGGTAGTGATGCTGAGTCACCTCTAATTGGTGAATTGATGGTTCTAAGGAGAGTCATGAGTTTGCAGATAAAGGAAGATGATGTTCTTTTACAACGAGAAAATATCTTTCACACCAGGTGCCAGGTAAGGGAAAAGATTTGTTCCATGATAATTGATGGGGGTAGTTGTACTAATGTAGCAAGCACATCCATGGTTGAGAAATTGGGTTTAAATTACTTAAAACATCATACTCCTTATAAGTTACATTGGTTAAATGATAGTGGAGAAGTGAAGGTGAGTAAGCAAGTGATGGTGCCATTTTCCATCGGGAAGTATAGTGATTAAATATTATGTGATGTTGTGCCCATGCAAGCATGTCATATTTTGCTCGGCCGACCATGGCAGTTTGATAGGAAAGCAATGCATGATGGTTACAAGAATAGATATTCATTTGAAAAGGATGAAAGGAAGGTGACACTTTTACCTTTAAAACCGAAGCAAGTTTTTGTAGATCAAATGAAGTTGAGAGATTCTCATGGCAATAAGGAAAAAGAGAAAAAAAAAAAAGCATAAGAAAAAAGAAGAGAAAAAAATAAATGAGAGAGAAAGAAAAGATGATTTTGTGAATATTGAGAGACCCAATGAGCAAGAAAAAAAGAGGGAAGAGAAAATGAAAAAAATTTGTGAGGAAAAAGAAGTTGAGGTAAAAGAAAGCAAAATAAGCCTATATGCAAAATCTAGAGAGTGTATGAGTGCTTACAAATATAGGTCACACCTTGTTGTTCTTTTGTATAAAGGATCTTATTTGAGCGCTAATGAACTAACCATTCCTTTGCCTAGTGTTGCTTCTTCTCTTTTGCAGGAATTTAATGATATCTTTCCTGAGGATGTTCCAAATGGATTGCCACCGATTCGAGGAATTGAACATCAAATTGATCTCATCCCGGAAGCATCTATTCCAAATAGGACATCTTATCGAAGCAACCCCGAGGAGACAAAAGAGTTACAGAGGCAAGTAGAGGAGCTTTTGGCAAAGGGATACATCCGTGAAAGTATGAGTCTATGTGTAGTGCCAGTGCTTTTATTGCCAAAGAAGGATGGATCTTGGCGAATGTGTGTTGATTGCCGAGCCGTTAACAAGATTACGGTAAAGTATCGTCATCCCATACCTAGACTAGATGATATGCTTGATGAATTACATGGTTCATGCATATTCTCTAAAATTGATCTTAAAAGTGGATATCACCAAATTCGTATGAAACTTGGTGATGAATGGAAGACTGCATTCAAAACTAAACATGGTTTGTATGAATGGATGGTGATGCCTTTTGGATTAACTAATGCACCTAGCACTTTCATGCGTTTAATGAATCATGTTTTACGTGCTTATATTGGAAAGTTTGTTGTGGTTTATTTTGATGACATCCTTATTTATAGCAAGTGTCTTGATGAACATGTAAAGCATTTAAAATGTGTTTTGGAAGTGCTTAGAAAAGAAAGATTGTATGCTAACTTGAAAAAATGCACATTTTGTATGGATAAGGTAATCTTTCTTGGGTTTGTTGTTAGTAGTAAAGGGATTGAAGTAGATGAGGAAAAGGTAAAAGTTATCAAGGAATGGCCAACGCCAAAATCTGTGACCGAGGTGCGAAGTTTTCATGGTTTAGCTAGTTTCTATCGAAGGTTTGTTAGGGGCTTTAGCTCTATTGCAGCACCATTGACCGAGGTCATAAAGAAGGATCGGGGTTTTACATGGAGAAAGGAACAAGAGAATGCTTTTAATTTGTTGAAAGAAAAACTTTGTTATGCTCCATTACTGCAATTACCAGATTTTAACAAAGCTTTTGAGGTTGAGTGTGATGCATCAGGTATCGGGATAAGTGTTGTGCTGATGCAGGATCAAAAGCCAATTGCATTCTTTAGCGAAAAGCTTGGAGGAGCTACATTGAATTATTCAACATATGATAAGGAGCTTTATGCATTGTTGAGGTCGTTGGAGACATGGCAACACTACCTTTGGCCTAGGGAGTTCGTTCTTCGGACGGGCCATGAATCTTTGAAGCATTTGAAAGGCCAAGGAAAACTCAACCGAAGGCATGCCAAGTGGGTTGAATTTATAGAAATATTTCCTTACGTGATTCAATACAAGAAAGGTTTTTCTCCGTTTGAAGTTGTGTATGGATTTAATCCTTTGACACCACTAGATTTGGTTCTTTTACCTGTAAAAGAGCTGGTTAGCTTAGATGGTAATAGGAAGGCTGAGATGATGAAAAAAATTCACGAACAAGCACAACAAAAAATTGAAAAGAAAAATGGACAGTATGCATCGAAAGCTAACAAAGAAAGAAAACATGTGACATTTCAACCAGGAGATTGGGTTTGGGTACACATGAGAAAAGAAAGATTTCCAACTAAAAGAAAGACCAAGTTGCATCCATGTGGAGATGGACCATTCCAAGTCTTGGAAAGAATCAATTATAATGCATATAAAATCGACTTTCCAGGTGAGTACCAACTAAGTGCGACTTCTAATGTCTCTGATCTTTCTCCCTTTCATAAAGGTGAAGATTCGAGGACGAATTCTTTTGAAGACCGGGAGAATGATACGAGCACGCTCGATGAAATTGCAATCAAGGATCTATATTTACCATCTGGACAAATCACAAGAGCTAAAGCTAGAAAAGCTCAAGAAGTCATGCATGGGTTGGTAAAGAAACTGCTTGACATGAGAGCGGGAATCATAGATGTGGATGAGAATCCAAAATTTATACACTTATGTCAAGTGAGACTAGATGGAGATACTCGCGATTCTTAATCAAATGGTGATGAGCTAACTTGTAATTAATTATATTGTATCTCTCTTTATAATATATTTTGTAATGCTTTATTTTTTTAGAATAGATTATTTTGAGTGTTATATGAAATATATTCATCTCTTTGAGAGTTTAGGAGAGTTCTCCTTAAGTTCTACCAAGAACTTGTCTTGATTGCTTCAAGGATAGTTTCTCCTTGTAAGTAATCTTCTATCTTAGGTGATAGGTTAGGTTACTTGATTATTGCTCTTGAGGTTGTGGATTTAATATATCCATGGTTGCTTGCGCTTCTAATCTTGGGGTCTAATCTCCATGTAAGTTTCATAATTTTATCCTTTATCCTACGTCACTTCCTATCATATTTACGTTATATATCTTTTGATCTTTGGATAAAATGATAGGAAGTGACGTAGGATAAATGAAAAAATTATGAAACTTACACGGAGATTAGACCCCAAGATTAGAAGCGCAAGCAACCATGGATATATTAAATCCACAACCTCAAGAGCAATAATCAAGTAACCTAACCTATCACCTAAGATAGAAGATTACTTACAAGGAGAAACTATTCTTGAAGCAATTAAGACAAGTTCTTGGTAGAACTTAAGGAGAACTCTCCTAAACTCTCAACGAGATGAATATATTTCATATAACACTCAAAATAATCTATTCTAAAAAAATAAAGCATTACAAAATATATTATAAAGAGAGATAAAAAATAATTANCCCACATCTATGACTCCCGCTCTCATGTTAAGCAGCTTCTTTACCAACCCATGCATGACTTCTTGAGCTTTTCTAGCTTTAGCTCTCGTGATTGGTCCATATGGTAAATATAGATCCTTGATTGCAATTTCATCGAGCGTGCTCGTATCATCTCCACTTCAAGATCTAGTCTAATTGCTAAGCTCAAGATTGTTTGAATATAAGTCATTTTGACAACAGGTGAGAAACTTTCATCAAAATCAATAACTTTCTTATGTTCTAAAGCTTTTACCACCAATCGAGCTTTGTGCCGGACCAGCTTGTCATTTTCATCTTATTTGAGCTTAAAGACCCACTAACACTTGAGCGGTCTTTTACCTTTTGGAAGTTCAACCAGTTCGTACGTGCCATTCTTATGTAGAGAATTCATCTCTTCTTGTATGGCTTCCATCTACTAGATTTGTTCTGTATAAGATAGCACCTCCTTTAAATTCTCTAGCTCTACATCATGAGTAACAACGATATACTTTGAAGAAGGATATCTCGTGGACTCTACCTTCTCTCTTTCAGATCTTCTCAAAGGTTGTTGTCCTTCTTCGTGTTGTTATTTCTCTTCTTCTTCCTCTTGTGGACTAGGGTGCTCCCCCTGCTCAGCAACCTCTTCATCTACGCCTTCTGTATTCCATTCTTCACATGTGAAAGGATTACGTACAGGTACAATAGGATCATTAACAAATTTAGTAACTGTACCATTATTATTTTTGGTCTTTGTTGATTGATAACTATCAACCCTGAAAACATCTTCTATGAAGATCACATCTCTACTTCTGATGATCTTTTTCCTTCTAGGTCCCACAATTTGTAGCTGAACTCTTCATCTCCATGACCTATGAATATGCAAGGAATAACTTTGTCATCCAGCTTCGTTCTTTGCTTCTTCGGTACATGTGCAAAAGCTTCATCCAAACACTTTCAGATGGGAGTACGACCCCTCTTTGTTATTCCAGACTTTCTCTGGAATGTCAAACTCCAATGGAACTTATGGACTTCTCTTAATCAAGTAATAGGCTGTGAGATCTGCTTCACCCCAAAATGACTTAGGTAGTTTTGCCATTTTGAGCATACTTCTCACTTTTTTGACAATGGTGCATTTATCCTCTCAGCTACACCATTGTGTTGTGGGGTTCTACGAAATGTCTTCTCATTTTTGATTCCATGGCTTGAGCAGTAGTCTTCAAACTCCTTTGAAGTATACTCTCCTCCATTGTCTATCCTGAGATGATTCAATTTTTAACATGTCTCTCTTTCTACCAGAGCATGAAATTTCTAAAAAACTGGAAATACCTGATCTTTTGTTCTCAAGAAATAACCCCACAATTTCCTTGAAGCATCATAATAAATGTGAGAAAATATTTATGACCTCCCATTGATTCTACATCCATTGGACCACAAACGTCGACATGTACTGAATCAAGTGCATTCGATTTTGTTCCATGAGTTGCTTGAAAACATACCCTATGATGTTTTCCAAATAACTAATAATCACAAGAATTCACAATTGTACCTTTTGCAAATGAGATGAGTGACTTCTTGGATATGATATGCAGTCCCTTCTCACTCATATGACCCAAAACTCGGTGCCATAAATCTGCAGGCCTTTCATCTACAACCGCATGTAATTCACCTTCACATATCTCAACGGTTTTCTTGTACAATGTGTAGGGAGCAACTCCTTTAGTGTTACGACCCGGATTTTCCACCCTCGGGAGTCGTGATGGCGCCTACTAATAGGAGATAGGAAAGCCAACTAACAATTACCTCTTTTAGCGAACCTTGACAATATTAGAAATAATAAAGCGAAAGTCTCAATTATAATTAACTGAAAGAAATACGGAAGTTTAACAAAATCCTCTACCCAAGACTGGTGTCACAATACTTACGAACGTCTAGAGAGTACTAAATACAAGGTTTGAATAAAATATGAAATTGTTTGTTTCAGTACAAAGATAACAAACTAAAATAGAGATAGAGAGACTCCGGGCCTGCGAACGTCAGTAAGGCTACCTTGGGGTCTCTGTACTGAAGTCAGCTCCCGAATCCTCTACTGTTGTCCAAAAGTTGTTGCTCCGGTGCTGTGATCTGTGTAAAAAGATGCACAGAGTATAGCAACAGCACAACCGACCTCATGTGATGGTAAGTGCCTGGCCTAACCCCGGTAAAGTAGTGACAAAGCTAGACCGGACTACCAAAAAAACCTATGCAGTTGATTACATATATTTGCCATAGAAAAGAATACAGAAATTAACCAGTCAAGAGGGAGGGGAGCGTGATGTAGGGGCTGTAACAGTTTAGAATATAAAATCAATAAATAAGGAATGAAATGATACAACTACAATGTCAACGAGAGTAGGAAAACAACAGTTGCACGGCATCATCCTTCATGCTTTTACTCTCATTCTCACCAAAACAATCATATAAAGTACACGGAATGTTCCTTCGTGCATTAGTAATCATATCATGGCACGGAATGTTCTTTCGTGCATTAGTAATCATATCATGGCACGGAATGTTCCTTCGTGCATTAGTATTCATATCATGGCACGGAATGTTCCTTCGTGCATTAGTATTCATATCATGGCACGGAATGTTCCTTCGTGCATTAGTAATCAAAACAGGGCACGGAATGTTCCTTCGTGCATTAATAATCAAAATATGGCACGGAATGTTCCTTTGTGCATTAGTAATCAAAACATGGCACGAAATGTTCCTTCGTGCATTAATAATCAAAACATGGCACGGAATGTTCCTTCGTGCATTAGTAATCAAAACATGGCATGAAATGTTCCTTCGTGCATTAATAATCAAAACATGGCACGGAATGTTCCTTCGTGCATTAACATATCCTCAACACAAATCGTGCACGGTATCAACCTTCGTGCTTTATCACTCTTCCTCACCCAAGCAACAATTACAACCAATGGGGCGAGGGGATAGACAAACAGTAATAGAAGTCCCAGCAAGGGAAACACAAGTAAATAATTAAATCCTGGCAAGGGAACAACAACAATAACTTTCACATCCCGGCGAGGGAGATAATCAATATACGAATACAGCCCGGCAAGGGAGTAATCACATTTCTTTCTCTTTCTTTCATTTCTTACTCAATAATTACTTTATCATTCGAGCCAACGTTCCAAAGAGTTCACAAATCATAATTCTTTCTCATACTCTTCACATTATATAGAAATCATCGATTACACAAGGAAGAGTCACAACAAAATTAGAATAAGCACAAATAAGAACTCACGATCATGCTAGACACCAGTGTATAGATACTCGTCACCATGCCTATACACCATACTCGACAATTAGCAATTAGCAAATAATACTCTAATCATATTCCCTCAAGCCAAAGTTAGATCAAATACTTACCTCAACTTTCACGCCTAAATCAATCCACAACGAACCCTTTCCCTCTCGAATTTGGCTCCAACTCAATCAAATCTATGAAATAACGACTTTATAATAGCTAAACAATTCAAACCCAATGCCTAAATATAGATTCCCAACCTTTCTTCCAAAAATTTCAAAATTGACCTCGGGCCCGCTTGGTTGAAATATGAGGTTCGGACCAAATTCATATCACCCATTCCCCCATGAGCCCGGATATACAATTTGTTTTCAAATCCGACCCAAAACGAGGTCTAAATCAAAGAAAATCGAAAAGCCCTAACTCTACCCAATTCTCCCAATTTCAACCCTAGATTACATGTTTTAGGCCTAGGATTTCAATGGATGATGATAGAAAATGGAGAAAGCGAGTTAGGTAATACTTACCCAAGAAGATTTGGTGAAGAATCGCTCTACAAGTCGCCTAGGGGCTATGGAGAAGAAGAGCTCGTGTGAATTTTTGAAATAAACCCGTCATTGTTCTGTTTTTAGGCTTTTAAATTAACTGGGCAAAAATGCTCTATGCGATCGCAGAAGAGGGATTGCGATCGCATAGGGTAAGGCTGGCAGGGCACTACGATCGCGGGCTGGTGAATGCGATCGCATAGAAGGTTAAGATGGAGGCTGGGTTTTGTACATTGCGATCGCAGAGGGAAGGGTGCGATCGCATAGAAGGAATTGGCTGAGGTACGCGATCGCGGAGTCTACTATGCGATCACATAGAACAAAACTGGGCAATTCAGGATTTACATTATGCGGTCGCGAAAGCTCCTATGCGATCGCATAGAACAACATACCAGATATCAGAACTAAACATTTCTACAACTTTCCTAAGTCCGAAAATACTCTGAAACACTCCCAAGCCCTCGGGGCTCCTAACCAAACACACACATTAACTCAATCATATCCTATGAACTTAACTGTATGATCAAATCGCCAAAATAACATCAAAACCGAGGAATCGAACCTCAAAATCATCACTTTTTCATCAAACTTCAAAAACTTTCACTTTTATATATTTAGGTCTGAAACACGTCAAGTTACGTCCGATTTCGACCAAATTTCACAGGAAGCGCTTAAACCATATATAAGACTTGTACCAGCGCCGGAACCAAAATACGGGCTCGATACCAACACTTTCTAATCCATTTTCATTTCAAATTTCCATATAAATTTCAGGAAAATAATTTCTTTTGAAAATTCATTTCTCGGGCTTGGAACCTCGGATTTCGATTTCGGGCATACGTCCAAGTCCCATATTTTTCTACGGACCCTCCGGGACCGTCCAATCACGAGTCCGGGTCCGTTTACCCAAAATATTGACCAAAGTCAATTTTAATCATATTAATATCATAATTCATAATTTTTTTACACATAATTCATGTTTAAGCTTTCCAGCTACGCACCCGGACTGCGCTTGCAAAATTGAGGCGACTAAAAGTGAGGTTTTCAAGGCCTTGGAAGCACGAAAAAGAGAGAAAACAAGGGTCGTCACATTTAGAAATCAACAATGATCCCTTGGTGAGTCTCCACTTCCTATTGGAGAAGTGATTCATGTACCCGTCACGATCTAGAACGATCCCTGAAATTACATTTATCTGCAGATCTGGTACGTGCCGCACATCTTTTAAAACTAGTGTGCATTCGACATTTGTTTTGATACAAATGTCTCAAATACCCATAATCGTTGAGTGACTAGTGTTTCACATCTTGACCATCCCAAAGTCTCTTGCTTTTGTACCTACAGAAGAATTCTCTTACCGGTGTGGCAAGATAGGATGTTGTTATGTCAACCACTCATTATGACACTTGGCTTGCCAAGTACATGCATTCTTTCTCTTTGTGAACGAAGAGAACCACCGAATCATCATTGTGCACTGAAGTAGTTGTGTTGTCATTAATTCTTCTGGTCATTGCTCTCGCCTCGACCTTTGTTTGGGCATTCTCTTTTGAAGTGACCGGGTTGACCGCAACTATAGCAATTCCTACCCTTTGATTGATTCTTGTGCTTTCTACGAGCTTTGGATTTATTACGGCTCCTCAATACTCTATAAAAACTTCTTCCTTTGTTTTTCGTGATAAGAGTCTGCCCTTGATTTTCGGGCTTCCTCCTCATCTTATCATTAAGTAGGATGACTGATGTGACCTCCTTTAAATCGATGGTATCTCTATCATAGAGAATGGTTGTTTCCAAATTATCATAGGAAGATGGCAACGAGTTTAGAAGCATGATAGCCTTATCTACTTCAGTGATTGTTTCTCTGAGGTTTGCCAGCAGGGTGATTAACCCGTTAAACATATTTAAATGAGACAAGAAATTTGTACCTTCACTCATATAAATGGCATAAAGTTGCTTTCTCAAAAATAACTTATTTATTAAGGATTGGACTTGTATAAACTTTCTAGTCTTTTACAAATACCACATCCATTATTTTCATACTCGACATTATTGAGTATTTCATCGGACAAGTGCAGTCTGATTGCACTAGTCATTTTCTTATCCATGTTTTCCCAATCCTCGACTCTCATGGTTTCAGGCTTGCCTCTTTTCAATCTAGTGCAATGTCTAACCCTTGTTGTATGAATAGGTCCTTCATCCTTATTTGCCATATAGAAAAACCATCATTATCGTTGAATCTTGTTACTTCATATTTTACTCTTGGTATTTTTTGTCACAAAGTTAAATCGGCCGTAAATAATATTTTTGTGAATGTGCAGAACTTGTGTTATGATACCAATTGTTGGAAAAAATAATCCCCAACAAAAATAATATTCACGACATAGGACTATAATAAATGCGGATTACTAAATACAGTAGTCCACAACAATCATAAGAGAACAAACTAAGGTCACCGAGATTTTTACATGGAAAATCTTTCTAAATAAGGGAAAAAATACGGCCCGAGAGGAGCAACCAATTTCACTATAGCAAGGATTTTATAATTTGTAGTACTGAGTAAAATACTCCAGGACCATTAACACTCAAAAGAAATAACCTCTTTTGATTTTCCCACCTGATTACAATATCACTCAAATTCTCTATATTTTTTCTCCCATAGTATTTTTCTTCTTACTCCGTGAATTCTCTCTCACTCTATATGTTTGGTGTATTTTTCAAATGAAAGTAAAAGCCCCCATTTATAGTTGCAGAACACTCGTGTTGCTGCACGTAATGACATCAATATTTACTGCAAAAAGTCAGCTTTTACATGTGATTTCAAAGAACAATTGTTGCCAAAAAAATTTCTACTACTTATTTGGTTGGCTTGACAATATAAAGCCAAAGAAAACTTCTCTTTTTTCATATGGGCCATGGAGTTACCTCCTTCAAGTGCATAAGATTGGAGGGAGATTTGTTGGGTCTATTCCGTAAATATATTTTTGTCAACAATTAATATTAGATCCAGGTTAAAATGGTATCTCCCAACAAGGTCTTTCGGAAGGTAAGACCAACACATGTTCACACAAATTTCAATACGTAACATCCAAAATAAGCTGGCCGGCATTCCATCTCAACTTGTATATCTCACTAATTCTGACAAACTTATTTAAATGATTATGTAATTGAGGCTTCGAATATGAGGAAAAAACAAAAAAAGCTAATAAAAGAAAACTTGTTGCAGTATCGGAAACAGTTGTGTACTTATAAAATCTACATGGATAAGAACAATGCTGTATTTCAGTGCATACGTTTTCTCAATCTCAATGGAGATTAGTTTTAAAATGCTACTCTTTCCATCCAATTTTATATGGCATCATTATTTTCATATATATATATATTGAGAAAGATTAAGAAATTGATGTCCGAATTAAGATTTAAAATTGAAATGTATGTTCGGAGTTCTTTTTTTGATTAATAAAGTTGATATTTATCTAGTATTATATATAAATATCAACTTTACTGATAAAAAAAGAACTCCGAACCACTTTGATCTTTTTGAAACAAAAATGTTATCTTCTTGCATAGGAATAGCCAAACATGAAACAAGATTAGATGGATATGCATAGGATACTGCTACAATTCATCCCTGTTTTCTTTAACTAACTGTCATCTTCATGTGTTGCCGAATTTCCAAAGAATCAGGGCCTTGTCCAAAAGGACCAAACCGGCATTCTTTGTTACTGTACAAACAAACAACATAATTGTAGTCGGCTGTAGGTCACAAGTTTTAGTCGTGGAATCTGATAGGGTGTCTATATCACGCCTCTTGAAGTGCGGTCCTTCCTTTCCCATACTTTACATGAATGCGAGATTCTTTATGCATCATGCTACTTTTTCTTAAAAAAGTTTCTTAATATTCTTTTCTACCGGCAAGTTGTAGATACTTTACTACTCTAAGGTTGGAGGCAAGAAATTTGACTTGTTTAAAGTGAAATTTTTGTTTAAAAAAAAAATTGGCAAACACGAATATCACAAAAGAAAATATCATCACTTAAATGGTTACGATCTAGCTAACTTATGAAAATATTTGTATACGGCTAAAATCGGAGAGTACGATTTTATGGTCATTATGGCGCTTTGTACGTCCGCCCCCAGACAACTCGAAGTTCGACTCCGAGGGTTCTCAATATTCAACCTCGAGGTAGTGCAAGTCGATGGCTATGATAGACAAAAGGGAAGTTCCCAAGGCACGTGATTAAAGTTGAACAAGTCTATTAGGCTAGTTTCAGCCTGTACTGTGGCATTAAATGACTGTACCAGCCTCATATCCTTGTAATAAATGCATTTGTACTATGTTGGGATTCCCCCTCATATATAAAGGGGACCCTTATCATATTGTAATATACAACATTCAATACAAGAACAAGAACATTCTCTCTTGATTCTATTGCTTATATTTATTACATTACTTGCATTTATTGTGTTTCATTAATTTTTCTTCATTTATTGCTCAGTATTGATCACAAAACTCTTAGAATTGTTAGTCCTTCATCGGTTGTCCACAACTTAATACCTAGCTCGACCTCGAGGCCCCGTATAACCCGGCTCGAGGACCCGTATAACCCGGCTCGAGGCCCCGTATAACCTGGCTCGAGGCCCCGATTCTCAATCACTCAGTTTGCTTAAACATACTGCCTTCAAGTTCTTATCTTATTTTCTAGTCTCACACTTAGCATCTACAGCCTAACAACTAGCATAAAAATATATCACGTATTATTAGAACCACAAAATCAAATCTAATTGTAATTACTATTTTTAAGATAAATATTTTGGCGTACACCGTGGGGCAAAAAATAATAATGATTATTTTCTTGCTGGTTTGCTACATAATGCAAGTTATTATTCACGCTTTTTCTTGCCCAAGAATCTTTGATTTCAGGTCGAAATGTCTAACTCAGTAAACGCATATAAAAATGACGGTCTTGAATACCATGGAGAGAATGGTGTAGCTGTCCCAAGCGTCGTTGTGCCACCGCGAAACTCTTAGGACGCGCCAGAGCCAATCCCTGTAGATATGGTCTCACATAATTCCCAACACGTCGATATAAGCTCTCACACTAACAGGAGTATACACCAAGAAGACCAACAAGAGGCTCAGAAAACCCCAATTCGGGAGGAACAAGGGGTTAGGCTTCACATCATTTTTGAAATATTGCAGGCACAATAGCAAGCAATTGCTCAACTGCGAAGCCACCAAAAAACTCCAAGCACAGAAGCACCGGAAATGATCCCTCGAGCCGAACAGGTACCGGAGAGATCGAGCTACAACGGGTCAGCAGCTGACCCCACAATTATAAAGAT
The DNA here is from genome assembly GCA_026770625.1 of Nicotiana glauca. Classification (NCBI taxonomy): domain Eukaryota; kingdom Viridiplantae; phylum Streptophyta; class Magnoliopsida; order Solanales; family Solanaceae; genus Nicotiana; species Nicotiana glauca. The sequence goes on from MU676182.1 coordinate 38,788, forward strand.
GCTCGATGACCTCACAAAGAGGATTGATTCGGGCGAAAAGATGATAGAAGCTAATGAAAAAAAGGTGGAGACCTACAATTCGAGGGTCGAGCAGATCCCGGGTGCACCACCGATCCTGAAAGGTGTTGATTCAAAGAAATTCGTACAAAAACCATTCCCGTCAAATGCTTATCTAAAGCCTATCCCAAAGAAGTTCAGAACGCCTGATTTTCTGAAGTACAATGGAACCTTGGACCCCAACGAGCATGTCACTGCCTACACTTGTGCGGTAAAGGGCAACGACCTGAAGGACGACGAGATTGAATTCGTCCTGCTAAAAAAATTTGGAGAAACACTTTCAAAAGGGGCCATGATGTGGTATCACAACCTAACCCCGAATTCGATAGACTCGTTTGCCATGCTGGCAGATTCTTTCATAAAGGCACATACAAATCAGACATCTTAAAAATAAAACAAAGAGAAAACGAGATGCTGCAAGAGTTTGTATCTAGCTTTCAAATGGAACGAACGGAACTACCACCAGTCTCCGATGACTGGCCAGTGCAGGCCTTCACCCAAGGTTTGAACGAACGAAGCTCGGTGGCTTCGAAGCAACTTAATCAAAACTTGGTTGAATATCCCGCCGTGACTTGGTCGGATGTCCACAATCGATATCAATCAAAAATTAGGGTTGAGGACGACCAATTGGGAGATCCCTCAGGCTCTGTATACCCCAGCAGAATCCTAGCAAAGGAACTGAAACCAAACAAGGAAAGGTACCAAACATACACTGAAGATAGAAGAAATGCCCCAAGGCGTAACATACCCCGGAACGGCCGAAGAACAGACCGAGGTTAGAACCCTCGGGGACTTGTGAGCAGAGTCGGATTCGATAGGCAGATAGGACCGACGAAAACACCCCGCTTGTCTGAATACAACTTCAACATTATCTCTTCAGACATAGTATCCGCCATCAATTAAATCAGGGATACCATGTGGCCGAGACCCGTACTATCAGATTCATCACAAAGAAAACCCAACTTAGTGTGCGAATTTCACGGCACACATGGTCACAGGAGCGAAGATTGCAGACAACTCCGAGAGGAAGTAGCCCGACTACTCAGCAAAGGGCACCTCTGCCAGTTCCTTAGCGACCGAGCCAAAAAACAGTTTCGGGAAAGAGAGGCAAATAGGAAAAATGAAACAGATAAGCCGCAACATGTCCCTCACATAATCGTTAGATGAATTGACATCCCGCAGGAACCCACTGTCAAAAGAACAAAAATATCCATTACCAAGGAGAAGCGAACTCGGGGTTACATACTCGAAGATGCTCTTATCTTGGGTTGGCCGGCACAACCCAAGATGTCAAGTTTCATGTAATCGAGAGAGACATGAGGTATAACACCTTGCTCGGAAGTCCATGGATACACTGCATGAGAGCATTACCCACCACTTTTCATCAAATGATGAAGTTACCGACAAAGGACAGAATAAAAACTGTGTACGGAGAACAACATGCAGCAAGAGAGATGTTCGCGGTACACAATGTGGCACCGGCAACGACGCCTTCAATATCAAAGGAGCCAAAGGATAAGCAAATGTTGAAATAGCAACCACGAGACACATTCTCGGCTACACCCAACTAAAAGAGCAAAGGACTGTATCGCGTCACCGGAACAAACGGATGAAGCATATCGAGGCTCGAATTACCATCACCACTAAGGTATAATCATCTCCGTTTTTATTTACATCTTACACTAACCTATGTGAAGGTGTCTGACTGGAACAATCGAAGCACTTTCCAGCTTGAAGACCTTAGGTTTTAAAGCATGTGTTGCACTCTTTTCCTTTATCGGACTTTATCCCAAGAAGTGTTTTACCGGCAAGGTTTTTAACGAGGCAATATCTATATAATACATAAGGAGGACTCAACAAGTATTCAAGGCTTATCTTCAATCAACCTCAAATACTAGGGGACATTCCCCCGGGAGATCACCTTCTCGGAGAAGCCAAGATAAGTCAAAAAGGGTCTCGGTATGAAAATGATGTATCGGGCCAAACGGTCGATTGAACCGTGTCCGCATAGAAGAACCAAACATGTATACTTGTGACAAGTAATCAAAGAATATTTTCTCCTCCATCAAAACATTTTACGCTTCAAAAAAGTCTGCTATTTTTACAAGAAAACGGCGCCAGGGCTAGAAATTTCCCGGACACTCGAGGACTGACGTCAAAAAAATCGAAACCATATGACCTCAGGGTCGGAAACTTCAAAGTCATAAGCCCTCAATGAGGCAACGCCAAGTTTAAAAATAACGGCTCCAGAGCTAAAAAAAAACTTTCGATGTCTGAGGGACTGTCGTCAACTGTCGCCCCATCGATTTGTCAAAAACTCAAGACTATAAGACCTCATGCGGGAAACCTCGAGCTCATAAGACCTTCATAAAGGCAATACCAAATATGTAAGACCACAAGCAAGCCATGAGTCATACTTGTACCAAGTAACCAAATCTGTAAGACCTCAAGTAATGCATGTTAAAATTTATAAGACCTTACAAAAGGCATAATCCTGATCTTAAAGTTAAGGCTATATATTTGAACTTGTAAGACCCCTAAAAAGGCATATCCTCTGTATAAATGCCTAAACTACTTCACTCGGGGACTGAAAGGCTATGGCCAAACACAAATAACTACGGTCACAAGGCTTTGGACAAACTCACGCGACTCGGGGATGCCCGACCGTCGCTATAAAATCACAGGTCTTCAAATTACTTCGAAAATACTTCGAAAAGAACCGGTTAATCAATCTACCCTTGGCTTAAGCAAAAGAGCTTCGATCATATCAGCTCCAAACAACAGGCTTCGAAACCATTCAGCCATCGAGCAAAACCTCCCTAGGTGCTCATCTATCGCTGCATATATTAGAGGTCATACCGACCCAACACGTAAGAGCCACTTTCGCCAGCCTATATTAGAGGTCGTACCGACCTAACGCATAAGAGCCATTGTCGCCAGCCTATATTAGAGGTTGTACCGACCCAACACGTAAGAGCCATTGTACTGCTGCATATATTAGAGGTCGTACCGACCCAACGCATAAGAGCCACTGTCGCCAGTCCATATTAGAGGTCGTACCGACCCAACACGTAAGAGCCTAAGGACCAGCTTAAAATTCAAAAACTTAAGGGTCAGTAAGCCCGAGCCGAAATTCGATTCGAAGACTGAGCCCAAAAGAGTTAACAAAAAAAATGCCTAAGGGCAAATGCGTAAGAGCCTACGAGCCAATCCAACAAGCCTTAGGGCCGATTTATAAACCTAAGGGTTTTTCCTTAGAGTCCAGTTCACCTGGCCAATTATCGACAAACATATAAATTCAAGACAACGAAAGACATACAAAAATGGAAATTCATGAAAGGAGAAAACTGAAAGGTTTCTTTATATATACACATATGAAACAATACAATGCTACATTTACAAATGCTCTCTGAGAGCCCTATACAAAGAATCAAAAAGAAAAATCCTAATCTATTTTCCCCTCGGGGGCTGCGGCACCATCAGCCTCACCCCCATTATCTTTGGCATCAAACACGAGGAACTTGGCATCGTATTCATCCACCTTGCCCTGCTCAATCTCTTCTGATAGATCGAAGACCCTAGCATGGAATTCCTCGAGGGTTTCTCTCCGGGATTTGCACCGGGCATATTCATTGCTTATGTTCTTCCGATCGAAAGCCCCTCTCAACTTAGCTCAAATATCAGCATCGTCTTTTAAATAGATGACCACTTTCTTGTCGGCCTTATCCCGAATCTCTTTAGCTTTAACCTGGGCATCCATGACCTCGGTCTTTATCTCCAAAAGGTCGGACTCGAGCCTTGCAATCCTGCTCGTCTGAACCGAACTGTTTTTACAGGCGTTCCAGAGCTGTACCTCAAGGGTAGAAACCTTGGCCAAAGCATTCTTCTTGGCCGCAATATGGGCATCTATCTGAGCCCTTAGCTCGCTATGCTCATGATTGGCCTAGCCAACCTTGCCCCAAAGGCGTTCCAGATCCTCTGTCTTGCTCTGCAAATAAAGCATTAAAATATTAATCTATGAGGATAGAAGAAGAAGCATTCATTCCTTCGAAGCAAAGGTTACCTATTTCTCAATGTGGCTTTCGTAGTTCAGGCTTCGATTCGCCTCGTACCGAAGGTGCCTCAATTCTTTTCCCCTTTTATCACAAAGAAGCCTGAGGGATTTCTCCACATCCAAGGCTTTCCTCAACCTGGCCTCACAGCGAAGCAGCTCGGACTTAATCTTGTCAAAGGCCTATGGAAAAGAAGCTCAATGAGAAAACAAAAATGTAAAATCAAAAGACCAACAAAGTCAATCAAAGCTCACCATAGAACAAATCCGCTTAGCCTCCTCAAAGGTTGAGCCCGCATCTACTGGCCTGGTCTTACCGACCAAGTTGAACCGATCTCGGTGAGGACATAGTCACTCGATACCCCGCTCAATTTAGGCGTCCCCTGGTCTCGAACATCCCTCGAAGTGCCTTCGACGAGAAAAGAAGACGGCGGCAAGAGAGGAACCATTTTCCAGAGGCTCGAAACTTTAGATGTCGCAAGCTCAACTGATACATATTCTTTGAGCCTCCGAGAAGGTCTTGCCTCGCTATGAGCACCCTCGACCTTCGAGGGCTCCTTCCATTTGTTATCAATTCTCTACCCCAAAGCCGACGACCCTTCCTCCTCCCCGAGAGGGCACAGTCTCATCTCATAAAATTCTCCAATGCATGCGGTGACGGAGTTAGTACGCATAAAAGAAAGTACCTTTCTAAGAAAACAAGCCACACAGCACGTACCATGATGTTTTGCCTCCCATCTACCCTTGGATAGATCTTGCCACTAACGCTCGTCGTAAGTCAAGAAAGCTGCCAGTTTTCGAGACCAATCCTCCAAGTCAGAGACCTCATATGGCATCCACGGGATTGCTGCAAAAAAAGAAAAGAAAAAGAAAGCATATTTACAGAATCCGCCTCCACCATGGACAAAAATAATAAGAACAAGAGTGTACCACTTACGTGTAAAATTTCATTTCTCAGGAAATGGAAGGAACTCTGCGGGGATAATATCGACAGTCTGCATTCGAACGAAATGACTCATCCACCCACGGTCCCCATCTTCTTCATTACTAGCGACGAAGGGCTAAGTGGATAGACGTCACAGAGTAATCAGGCCCCGATAATGCAAGGACTGGTACAATCTAATAAGATGGCTAAGGGTGAACTCGAGCCCGGCTTTATTTACAAAATACCTTATCATCAGCACTATCCTCCAAAACGACAACTGACCTATGCCAGGGTAACCTGACATCTTCTAAAAAATTCGAGCACGACCCTATCAAGAGGGCCCAGCGTAAAGGGGTACGTGTATACGTTCAAAAATCCCTCGACATGATCTATGATGCTCTCTTCCGGGGAAGGTACCTGCAGTACCACCCTTTCCCCCATCCGCAGTCTTTCCTAACTGCCTCGGGGTGTTCCTCCCCTATTGAGGAGATAAACCTCGATGCATGCTCCCGACGGACCTGAGCATTGGAAGGTATCTCTAATATAAAGTCCCCCCTCGAGACAAAGCACCTCGAAGTTAGCTCACTAGACACCGGCTGTGTACCACCGTTCGAGCGCGAAACTCTCCTCTCCTTGGTAAACGGATTTGGATGTAGCAGCCATAGCTATGGTAAAATAAGAAAAGGAAGATGAAGACGTGGGCGAAAGCTTTGAAGTGAAATGGTAAGAGAATTAGCACAAAGAAAAAAAGATTTATAAAGGGGATAGTTACTCAAAGTAGCAGTATCCTCAAATAAGAGGAAACCAATTACATATATAGAGCAGGCGGCGACTGTTCGCCTATCCTGAAGGCCAATTAATTTTGACCATGTCAGTACCATTTTTGGGGAAGTGTACCGGTGGGACCACCCCGTTTACTTCACAACCATGTCACATAAATGACACTATCGTACAGCGTTTGGGAGCCATTTGAATCTCGAGGATTTTCACTATTACAAGCATCAACTCTAAAAAGATATCACCCTAATCTTGAGATGGTGCCCAATCTCGAGGGCCCCGATTACTCCAAGTATGGGCTCGGAAGAGCCAACATCAAAAGTTTAAAGGTTAAGACGTTGAAATAAGAAATTTTAAGACTTGGGGCAAAAAAATCTTTTACATTCCCAAAAAATGTATTTACAAGGGGGTGTCTTTACAAAGAATTTCCCACACCCCCAGTCATACTCAAAAAAGAAAAGGGGAAGACGACGTGAATCTATTCTTCGCCCTCACTACCCTCTGGATTATCTCCGGAACCCTCATCCGAGGTGGATAAAAATGACAATTCTTCCTCCAAGATTCGGGCTTCCTTAAGCTCAGCTGAGAGATTGGTGCCTTTGGTGTTTGCTTCCTCGAGAGCCTGCCTCCTTGATTGCGTACGACTGTAAGCAATGTCCCGAGTCAGCTTTTGTTGGGCCTTCTCTAATATCTCTCGAGCTCGTTTATTTGCAGTGGCGGCATCTTTCCTGTATGAAGATGCATTTTCTTCGGCCTCAGACTTGGCCGTGAACAGTGCAACAACCTCCTTTTGGGCACTTTGAAGAAGACCCTGGGTCAATGCCAGCTCCGACCGCAAAAGGTTTCTCTCCAAGGCCATGACCTTATTCTGCCCCCGCAACTCGAGGATCTCCGCATCTTTAGCTGTAGCCTCTTCCTGAAGTTGCCCCACAAGGGCATCCTTTTGCTCGATCTGCAAAGGCAAAACGTATTGGTAAGCATAAAGTTATAAGAGTAAAAGGCAAGTTCATATATTTCATTTTACTTGCTCAGCAAGGCCAGCCCTTTCCTGGAGCACCCCTCCAAACTTGCCTGAAGCCTGCTCAACTCCTCCTCCTTTTGGGTAGAGGAGACCTCCGACTCCTTTAGCTCCGAAGTGAGCTTCTCGATCTCCTTCCTACAGCATGAAAGCTCGTCTCGATTCGGAATTCAATAGGGAATTCATCGTCATCATCACCTTCATCCTTTGCATGAGGACTTGCCACATCAGCCAAAGTCGAGACCTTAGTGTTGGTTTGAGGCCTGCGAGCTTTAGGTTTCTCTAATTTGGGAGACTTAGTCGATGCCTCATTCTTCCTTTTCTTACCCTTATTAGGTTTTGAGGTCCCTTCATCACCGCCAGAAGACGGTCTCATCGCCACACTATCCCCGAGGCCTGCACAAGCATGATGTATCAAACTTACCAATATAAAGAATATTCAACGGAAATGTGGTAAAGATAGCAGTAAAAAGCATAATGTGATTCTTGGCCAGCTACCGCGTTCTGGCCAAGTCGCGCCAAGAACGCTCGATATAAGGGAAAGTAGAATTCAAGCATCCGATCCATCCCAACAGATCCTGAACCGCGCTGGGGAACCAAGTGGTGGCTTCATAATCAAAAGATGATCATTTTAGGGAGTATGAGAAGGCAATAAAACATGCTCAAGGTAAAGGCACTTACGCTCCATATTCCATTCCTCCGGGAATGTCATCTTATTAACTGGGATGATGTCCGAGGTCCTCACTCGGACAAACTGGCTCATCCACCCCCCGCATTTGTCCTCATCAATGCTCGAAAAGAATGTCCTCACAGATCGAGGATGAAGCTTGATCAAACCTCGAAAGAGACGAGGGCTATATAGTATGACCAAGTGATTGAGGGTGAAGGTCATACCCTCGACCTGGTTAGAAAAATATCGGAGCATATAGACTATCCTCCAGAATGAAGGATAGATTTTGCCAAGCGTCACCTGGTACTTACGACAGAAGTCGAGAATCACCGGATCTATCGACGAGGAAGAAGGGTCCGAAGAATCTACGGAACCTAGAGTAAAGGGGTATATATATACACTAAGAAAGCCATGCTTATGGTCTACTATGCTTTCTGCAAACACTGCCGCCCCCATCGGCAGTCTTCCTTCACTCTATGTGTATCAGTCACTACACTGATATACCAAGACACGTGCTCGCATCAGCCCGGAGCATAGTGGGGATTTTCAATAGAAAAATTACGCAGAGTATCAAATTCGGTGGGGGTACATTGCTCGATAGTTGGGGGTACTTGTGGTTTACCCATCGATGATCGAGACAAAGAAGCAGTGCCCTCTTTCTGAGGCACTGTTTTAGAGGTTCTAGCCATGGCTATAAAAAGGTTTCTGAGCAAGGAAGTGAGGAGGCAAGCACAAAAAGGAGAAGAATGTAGGAGATGGTGAGCTTAGTTCTAGAAAATTGAAGATGTGGTAAAGGTGTGAATAACAAAACAATTGAGTTGTTATAGAGGCCATATGGGTTTTGGGAAGCAGAAGGCCAAACCAATAGTGGTTCGTGGATTTCTCGATAGTCGTGTTGACAGTGACTCATGCACGGCTTTTGAGTCATGGCATTTAATGCTCTGATGGACTAACGTCATGATGGTAAGTATCGAATAGGTAAGAACTCAAGACGGTTTCTTATCATTTTCATTCTGAAAAATGCGGGGACTATCTGTATACGGCTAAAATCGGAGAGTCCGATTTTATGGTCATTATAGCACTTTGTACGACCGCCCCCAGACAACTCAAGACTCAGCTCGAAGTTCGATCCCGAGGGTTCTCAATATTCGACATCGAGATAGTGCAAATCGATGGCTATGATGGACAAACGAGAAGTTTTCAAGGCACGTGATTAAAGCTAACCAAGTTCATTAGGCTAGTTCCAGCCTGTACCATGGCATTAAATGGTTGTACCAGCCGCATATCATTATAATAAATGTATTTGTATTATATTGGGATTCCCCCTCGTAATAAAGGAGACCCTTATCATATTGTAATATACAGCATTCATTACAAGAACAAGAACATTCTTTGCTCTCTAACTTAAACACACTCTCCATTGATTTTATTGCTTATATTTATTACATTACTTGCATTTATTGTGTTTCATTAATTGTTCTTCATTTATTTCTCATTATTGATAACAAAGAGCTCTTATCAAATCTCTTAGAATTGTTAGTACTTCATCAGCTGTCTATGGCCTAATACCTAGCTCGACCTCGAGGCCCCGATTCTCAATTACTCGGTTTTCTTAAACATACTGCCTTCAAGTTCTTATGTTATTTTCTGGTCTCACACTTAGTATTTACTGCCTAACAACTAACATAAAAATAAATTACGTATTTTTAAAATTATAAAATTATATTTAATTGTAATTATTATTTTTAAGGTAAACATAATCAACCATTCAAAACAATTGAAACCATAGAACATTGAACTCGGAGCTGAGGTAACTTTTCAATGATCACGTACACATGATGATGTCCCAATGCTTAAGTTAATCTAAGGTACAAGAGCTAGTAAAATATAGCACATCCAATTCTCGAGGTAGGCCATTTGTCCTTTTCCTTTTAAGTGACTATGTAGAAAAGCTCCGAGAGGGAAACTGGGATTTAAAATTTTGTGGCTTCTAACTTTTAAAGTTTTTAGTATTTAATTTATTATATTTTTGAAGTTGTGAGTTTAAATTTTTTATTTTATAATTTTAATAAACTTTTATATATAATATTTTATTCCGTATCAAAAATTACGAGTTCAATTGAACCGATCGTAATATACTACATCCACCCCTGCTCCATGTTCTGCAAACATCATTTGAAAACCATCACTACAACCCACTTCTTCTAATGTTCTTTCCTTTTGTGGTCCTCCCTTTAGTTTGGACCTATACTCGAACATTATGGTGTACTTGTTTTCTTACACGAGGAAAGTGTAGTTAATTTTAATGTGACATATATTGTTGAGGGATTTGACTATTATTTTCTTATATAATTTTGGACAGTTTTAATTTCGTGAATTAATTTTTGAGATTGAGTTAAATTTGAAATAACTATTCTTGATATGCCATTTCATGTATTTTCAACAAACAAATTAAATTGAAAAACTAAAACAAAAATTAAGGAAGGATGGTGAGAAGTGAAGAAAAACCTTTTACTCACTATTTGTTTGTTTATTTTTTTCACATATTTCAATGCCATTTCCTGAATTTTCGTTTGCCCTCCTTCAATTTATTTTGTTGTGCTATCAATAAATTAAACTAATATGATGGGAAAAAATTCAGAGAGTTCAATGTGTATGAGGTCGAATTTGATCAATCGCATCTTCCAGTCGACTTGACCAACCACTGAATATTTATGAGTCGATGTGAGAAGACGACCCAGGGGTAAGAGGGAAAACGACCTCGACCTGTCGTCGCCCCGCTATAGAATATACTTCGAAGTGGTCGTTCCGATAACTAAGCCTGGATCCCCCCATTATATAAAGGGGGATCCGAACCTTGTAATAGGTAGATAACTTGCAATAAATAAACTCATTCTCTCTTGAATCTTTATCTCTTTATCATTCTCTCTCTCTCTCTCCTTTACTATTACTGTTGTTCTAATTATTGAAACGATCATACGGTTTATTATCTTCGACTACGATTTACCTCTTCATCTCTTTGATTGATTTGCTTAAAAGGAGTTTAAAAACTTTTGAGTCAAACAATTTGGCGCCGTCTGTGGGGATTTCTGTAGTCGAAATCATAGTTCTCACCTGGGGTATCAAAAGCAACGATCTCTATCCTTCGCACTCCAGAGAAACCTACAATGGCAGAGAAGGAAGCAAGGTTGAAGGCAATAGCGAATGTCTCAAACAACCTCTTGGACTCCCTCAACGAAGCCAGTAGAGAAGATCCTGAGAATATAACACCAAGAGGTATACCGGAGGGCGAGATCTCAACCTCTACACTCGAGGATCTGACGACCTTGCGCGAAAAAGGAGCTTCGACAGCCACGGTGAAAGAAACACCACCAACAGTCAAAAAGTTGTTAGAGGAGTGGTTGACAAGCGCTCTAAACACCATGCTTGAAAAAAAAAATCTCAAGGAAATACCGGAGACTCGCCGACGGCGGAAATCGCTGTTGTCACCAGCGAGCCAAGCACTGTATGAACAAGCGACATCCGTACCACCACTAATGCAAGTGATGGTGCACTCGCAACCATCCTGAAGAAGAAAGAAATGGAAAACGAGAACAAAATGCTTTGTGACCAAATGAAGGAACACCAGGAAAGGGTTGACAAAATACATGGCCCCCCTAAGCTGCTGCTAAAACGCGATGTGGGAAGGTTTGTCGAGCAATCGTACAGTGAGGAAGTTGCTCCCCACCCCATCCCGAAAACCTATAAAATGCCACCATACTTGAAAATATATGACGGGACTACTGATCCAGTAGATCATCTGATCCACACGACTTGTCGAAAGAACAAGTGCCATTTGTGCTATTGAAAAAGTTCGGTGAAACTTTGATAGGAGGAGCGTTGACATGGTATTCTCAAATACCAGCACGGTCGATATCAACATTCGAGGGGATGGCAGACAAATTCGCTACCGCTCATGCAGGAGCAAATAAGGCTGAAGTTAGGGTCAACGGCATCTTCGCCTTCAGGCAAACGGCGGGCGGAGGACTTCGGGACTTCCTGGACCGGTTCAACAGAGTAAGAATGTGACTGCCAAATATGTCAGAAGGAATTACAGTCGCAGCCTTCCAAAACGGGCTAAGCAGAAGCGGGTCAAAAGTGACCAAAAAGTTACTCAACAAACTCATAAAGTACCATCATACCACATGGGAGAAGATTCATAATGCCTGCTGCGCCGAAGTAAGAGCATATGAAGATGATCTCAATGGTCCAACCCAGCGACTCACGTCAATACAGTCCAAGGTAAGGAGGGATCAACGCAACAACGGCCGAAGAGATCAACTCCCGCGCTTCAACAGAGAAAGGCATCAGCCCTATGTCAGAACTCCTAATCTACCTCCCCTGAGGCATACAGATGTCATATCGCGACACATCGCGCCTCTTCGAAATGAAAGAGGTATGCCTCCATTATTATCTGCTCATAACTTTTGTGTTTCCCCTTCAGAAATAGTGTACGCACTAGAGAAGCTGGGCACGAAGGTACAATGGCCACAAAAGATGAAATTAGATCCAAGTAAAAGAAGGTCGAATGTCCTATGCGAGTTCCATCAGGAAAGAGGACACAAGACCGAAGATTGCATAGGTTTACGATAAGAGGTGGTCAGAATGTTGAACCAGGGATACCTAAAAGAACTACTTAGCGACAAAGGAGGGGCTAACTTCGCTAGAGGGCGTAACCCATCTCAAGGACCACCGAGGCCACCGTCGCCGGCGCGTACCATACAAATGATTATCGGTGGTGGCGATGACTCGATGATCAACCACGTGAAATTCACCCCCACACATAATCTGAAGCGCCCAATCGCTCACGAATGGTATGATGACTTCGAAGACAGTATCACCTTCGAAAAGTCAGATGCCAACGGTTTGTCTTTCCCTCACTACAATGCTTTAGTCATAACATTACGCATCGCTGATACATATGTGAAAAGAATCATGGTAGACGACGGAAGCGGCGCGTGTATTATCCACCCGAGAGTTCTCATGCGAATGAAGCTCAAGGATAAGATAGTACCACATTGCATAACACTAACGGGTTTAATAATGAAATAGAGAGAACATCTGGAGAAATAGCACTGCCAGTCCAAGCAGGGGGAGTCACCCTAGAAACTATATTCCACGTCATGGACCAGGAAACCGCTTATAATGCCATCATAGGACGCCCATGGATACATGCCATGCAAGTCGTTCCTTCAAGCTTCTACCAGGTAATCAAGTTTCCCACCACAAGGGGAATCTTCAGCATTCGAGGCGAGCCGCGTACCGCCCAGGAATGCTACCGGATCGCCCAAGATTGCACGCATACCAAATAGTTAAAAGGGGCAAGCACGGAAGCATATCAATCAACCATGTCGGGAGCCAAAACCGACCCGCCAGCAGAAGTCATCATAGACCCCGATGTTGTAGAAGCCTGTAAAATAACTATCGAAGATCTCGACCCGCTACACCTGGATGACGCCGACAATATAAAAAAGGCTTATATCATATACAACCTATCTGATCCAAGTAAGTATCACGAATTTTTGACTAATAATGCCGACCTATTTGCCTTTTCACACTCAGATATGCCAGGGATCCCAAAAGACATCGCTACTCATAGGCTGAATGTCGATCCACTCTATCCACTCGTACGACAGATGAGGAGGAAATTCAATGCCAGAATTAACGAGGTGGTCAGTGAAGAAGTGGACAACTACTGGCCAATGGCTCCATCAGAGAATAGAAATACCCCCAATGGGTCCCTAATGTGATCATGTTCAAAAAGAAAAATGGCAAGTGGAGAATGTGCATAGATTTCACCGATCTGAACAAGGCATGTCCAAAAGATTCCTTTCCATTGCCCCATATCGACCAGCTGATTGACGCAATAGCGGGACATGAACTGCTGAGTTTCTTAGATGCCTACTCCGGCTACAACCAAATCCTAATGGCCGAGGAAGATCGAGAGAAAACAACTTTCATCACCCACTAAGGGACTTACTGCTATAATGTGATGCCATTCGGACTCAAGAACGCGGGGGCTACATACCAGAGGTTAGTTACCAAGATGTTCAAGGAACAACTCGGCAAGACGATGGAGGTCTATATCGATGACATACTGGTGAAGTCGGCAAAAAAAGAAGACCATATCGGTCATTTGAAAGAAGCCTTCGAGATATTGAAACGGTACGGGATGAAACTGAATCCGAAAAAATGTGCCTTGGCCTCGGGAAAATTTTTGGGTTTCCTTGTGTCACAACGAGGCATCGAGGTCAACCCGGATCAGATCAAGGCTATAGACACAATACCTGAGGTACTGAACAGCAAGAAACAAGTACAGAAATTGACGGGGCGAATAGCCGCCCAATCAAGGTTCATTTCATGATCCTCGGACAGGTGCCACAAGTTATTCAATGTACTGAGAAAAGAACATGGGCTACAATGGAACGAAGAGTGCATCGACGCCCTGAGGAAACTGAAAGCATACATGTCCTCACCACCACTACTCGTCAAGGCAGACCTAGGCGAAAACCTGCTCGTCTACCTAGTAGTATCAAAAGTCGTCGTCAGCGCAGTTCTGGTCCGTGAAAATAAAGGTACACAATCCCCAATTTACTAAATCAGCAAAACCTTAATAGATGCCGAAACAAGGTACCCACACTCAAAAAACTAGCTCTAGCACTAGTCGTAGCTTCACGAAAGCTAGACCTTACTTTCAATGTGACCCCATAAAAGTAATAACGACATTTCCCCTAAGGGGCATCCTGCATAAACCTAAGCTCACAAGCAGACTCGCCAAATGGGCCATAGATCTCAGCGAGCACGACATAACGTATGTGAACACGTGATTTTTGCCCTACGAGGACTACTCCCAAAAAATTCAAAATAAAATAATTTTTGTATCATTTGCAATTATTGTGGATTTTGTTTTATTTTTCTCTTATTGTTTACGTTTGTGTATGCATGTCTATTTTCTAAATTAATAGAAAAATAAAAAAATACATCGCATTTGTATTTAGGATTTAATTTTATAATTAAGAGTAATTAAGTTTATTTTACAAAAATGAAAAAATCACAAAAATATGTACTTCGCATCTTTTAGCATTTAATATCAAAATTGTGTGATTTTATTTAATTGTGTGTGATAATTGTTAGTAAGATTTAATTAGTATTTTTGTGGTTTATAATTTAATTTAGAATTTTGGTTTTATTAATTAGAAAAAAAAAAGGAAAAAAAGGATTTTGACTCTGAAAAATCAGAAGAGGATTACAAAATATAGAGAGATAAGATCGAGAGAGAGGGAATTTGAGAGAGAAAACATTCTACTGTTTCATGGTCTTTTAAATAATTTTAAAATTTTGTTCTAATTTCGAGTGTTAAAAGCATCTAGAGGTATCAGGCTCATTTTGTGTGAACTAGGGTCTAATTAAGTTGGTTTGTGGTTGAGTTTTGCTTTGCTGAAGTTCCAGAATTATTTTGAATTCGATTTTGAATTTATTTGGGTGCATTCAAGTGATTCGGTTGAGCCTCTGTTCTCTGTTTGGTTTCAAATTTTTTTCCTGGATTGTCGAGTTCATGTTCTGGGCTGTTGCTGATTGCTGTTTGTTGTTGTTGTGTTATCTGTTGCTGCTAACTATTCCTTCTCTTCTTCATTGTATTCCATTTCCAGGTACACACTCTAAAAACCATGTGTTGATGTAAAGCTTGAATTGGAGTTTGAAGTTGAAATGAAATAGAAAGCAAGTTGATGATGAACAATCGTTGGTTTACTGTTTTATTAGTCCCTTGACTGTAGTTAGTTGTATAATTTGTAGAATGAATAAGTAGGTAGTGGATTTGTTATTTACTTAGATTTCATCTCTAATTGGTGCTTGTATTGTATAGCANCTCGAAAAGTAGTGTTCAACCTATTCGCATATAGTGTTAAACGAATCCATATAATCAAAGTTGTTTTATTCGAATCATGTTTTCCAGTTTAATTGTCACCTTAGTAGTAGTATACTAATTTACAAGTAGATTAAGAAATGAGGAAGCCCAAGCTTTAGGAGTTAGAATCAAATCTGATCAAATCATGTATCAAACCTCCTTCCTTGCCTTAAATTTCCTGCATAACGATTGAATAAAAATCAGTTTTTAGTTTTATGTGTAATCGATTGATAAATTGGGTGCCAATTTGAATGGATGTTACTTGCCTATCGTAAAAAAATTTGTTTGATAACATCGGGCTTCCCTGAGTCTGTTTGAGGCCCTATTTGGGTTTAATTGTTGAATAAGAACACATGGTTTAATACAATATAAGTTTGGGCTTCGAGTTAGGTAGCAGATTCAAATTAAGAGGGTCCCCTCTTCTTCTTTTTTGAATTCGGACTTGAACTCGAGGCCCGAATTTATAGTATGTAATTAATTAGGACCTTTTCTTTATCTTTAGATACAAATAAGTAGAGAATCATAGTCACTTTAGAATTGGCCTTTAAATAAAAATGAGACGAGCCTCGCCGAACGAAACACATAGCTGCGGGGCCCTCAATAAATGGTTATAATAATTGCTTAGATTTCAGGACATGCCGTTTAACGAATTCCACGGCCTTCCTCAAAAATAATAATACGCTAGTTGCTTTAGGCGCGTATTTAATAATATTACTTTCCTAAATTCGGGTGCATATTTATGTGACCCAAATCCAAATCTTAACGGAGTCGAGGTGTGTCAACAACCGCGGGTACATTGATGTAACGTGGTTCGGGATGCATTTTCATGATGTTGCAATTATCTTTAAAATAATGATAATATTAAAAGCGGTTAAAGGTTAAAATTTGCACATAGGTTTGAGCATGTTTAAAAATCAAATAAATAAGCCGAATATGACAGTTAAGCTACCGTGCTAGAACCACGGAACTCGGGAATCCTAATACCTTCTCCCGGGTTAATAGAATTCCTTATCCGGATTTTTGATTCGTAGACTGTAATAATGAGTCAACTTTTTCCTCGATTCGGGATTCAAACCGGTGACTTGGGACACCATAAATCTCTCAAGTGGCGACTCCAACTCTGAATAATTAATCCCGTTTCGATTGTCCTTTAATTGAAAAAACTCCCTTTACCACGTCCTTCACGGGGTGCGGTAGCGGAAAAAGGAGGTGCGACAGCTCTGGCGACTCTGCTGGGGACAATAACCTAGAACCACCGATTCAGGGTTAGAAATTTGAGCTTAGAATAATTGTTGCATTTGGCTTTCTTTATTTTCTGATTTTATTATATGATTCGGCTTAAATGTGCAAATAATACTTTTTACCGCTTTGATATTATTTGAACTGTATATATAAATTGTGCCGAATCCCTTCTCTTCTTATCTTTGGGGATGTGCTCGCCGGTCGAGGCTCCCTGTTCTGTTAGTGTCATACCTTGAAATAGGAAAGAGGCTCGGAAAGTTTCTAAGCCGGCTGGACTTTTGGTTCCCGGAAAGGAGCTCCTTCCTTGACCCGAGTTGTCCGCTCGGGTACACGGTCTAGAACAAACACCTAGGGTTTTTTTACCTAGTATAACAAAACCTCATGCCGGTTCCCTAGTAGGAACGCTTATTTGCATCATGTTGCATTCGACTTAGGGGACTCAACACAGGGGTTGGGTTCGTTTATGACAGGCAACCTGAAATGAAAAAGACCATCCTGCTGCATCCTGTTTGTTTTACGCATTTATTTGCTTCAGACTTGCATGCTGAACGGCTTTTAAATATTGGGGAAAATGAAAAACAAATAGAGAAAAAATAGCAGTGTAGAGGGTTAAGAGGGTTAATCACTAGTTTGGAAAATATCAATGTTCGTGTAATGCCGAGACTCTACCGAATTTTATTTTATTTTTTCTTAAAAAAAAAAGTTTTATTTTTTTCAAAATAGTTTGTTTTATTTTCCACTGAAAAGAATGAAAAAATGTTTTCTAAAATATTCTGCTTCATTTGCCAATAAAGGAAAAAATGTGGTTTGGTTTTCAAAAAATAGTTTGTGTTTTAAAATGAAAAAAAATATATAATTCTTTTTACTTGCCAATGATTTGAAAAAAAAAATGAGTCTTGTTTTCCAATTTAGTTTATTCTCTTTGTCCGAACTACGCATGTTTGATTCTCACCGAATGTGAGATACGTAGGCAACACTCATCGAGTCCAACCTCCCTTTTTGCAAAAATAGTCAAAAGTGTAAAATTTTTAATTTTCGTCATAGATAAGTCGGGTAATGCTGTTTTGTCAAAGATAGCTGAATGTTCTCAAAAGGGACGCCGGAAGACTGACTTTGCATAAACGGTCGCTTTTGGTCATTTTTGGATTTTTGACCGGTTGACTCACACAACTTTAAAATCTTCATCTCAGAAGTGCTGAAAGGTCGCGTTCGGAAAACCGGATCTATCTTTTGAATTTGGAAAAATGAAAAATAGTCAAATTATTTTGAGTCAAATAAATTTTTCTTTTGTTTAAATCACATTAATAAATGTGCAGGATGAGCACGAGTCAAAATGAACCTTTTTCAATCATGACTAAAATCCCTCTCTAGTTGAGGCTATGGTGAAATGATCTAGGCAAAGAAGGGCAAGACGAAGTCAAGAAACATCTTAAAGGTCTTACGGGTTTGTTGGAAATCAAGCCTCAGGGGGATATTATAAGAGCATTGGTCACCTGCTGGGACCCGGCGCACAATGTCTTCCACTTCTCAGATTTTGAACTCACACCAACTTTGGAGGAAATAGTCGGGTACATCGGAAGTGCTGAAGCTCCATTAAGACACAAATACCCGGTTGCTCCAAGAGCCGTAGTCGTGCACCGATTCTTGGACTCATTAAAGATAGTCAGAACAGTCCATAACCCAGATTTGGAAAAAGGCTTTTGTACTCTGAGCTTCATATACCAAAGATACGACCACGTGGGAGGATATAACAAGCCAGATAACAAGTTATGCAGCAAAAGTAATCGTCGAAAATGGGATGAACATAGACGTGTTGCTTTCATGATAACCTTCTTAGGGCTTTTGGTGTTCCCGAGGAAAGACAGGAATATTGATATAAAGATAGATGAGGTCATCAGTACTTTGCTCACTCAAGATGAAAGCACTCTTGCGCCTATGATAGTATCGGATATCTTTCGAGCTCTCATAGCCTGCAAAGCCGGAGGAGACTTTTTCGAGGGGTGTAACTTGTTGTTGCAGATGTGGATGATCGAACTTCTGTGTCACCATGCCCAGTTCCTGAGCTATGTTTCAGCTGAGAAAACCTGCATAGAGGAGTTCTACACAAGAATTAATGGGGTCCGTTCACCTAAAAGAGTCTCGGCATGGACCTCATACTTTCGAACCCTCAACGCTAGTCAAATACAGTGGACACTAGGATGGTTACCAGTCGACGAAGTCATATATATGTCAGCGGCTAGGCCCTATTTTCTCTTAATGGGACTCAAGAGCATTCAACCTTATGCGCCCTATCGGGTTTTGAGGCAACTTGGAAGGTGCCAGATAGTGCTGAGAGATGAAGATCTAAGTACCCAAATAATTGAAATCGGTCCTGACGGCCAGTTTCCTGAAGCAAGAGTCCGCCAGATCTAGAGCAAATGTCAATATCTGGCGGTGAACACTTGCGTACTAAATCGGGCTAAAGGTGAAGTTTCACCCGGATATCACTCTTGGTATAAAGGGGAAGTGTCATGTGGGAGGCCGGCCAAAAGACCTCACCTCCAGGAATTTGCCAAGTCTTCACAAGAGCATTGGGATTGGTTAGCAAAGGAAGAAAGCTACAGGGTAGAAATCGGCAAACTAAAACAACAGGTTAAGGACCTGAAATTTGAAAATAGCGTGCAAATTGATGTTGATAAGGGGGAAAAGAACAAAATGGCCTAAGATAATGAGGCATTGAAGGCCCAAATCTGACAAATAAGGATAGATGCTGAAAACCAACAAAGGAGTTGATCGGATGAAAGATTGATAAAGGGGTTGGAAAATCAAATCACTGATTTCCAAGAGGGTTTGGAAAGAGCTGAAGCTAGATTGGCAAGAATCCGAGCCAGGTGGGCAAGGGGTACAGAAGAGCAAAAACTGCGTCTGCGGCAGATGAAGAGGAACTACGAAGGGAGCATCTCTATATTGAGAGAAACAATATCCATCCTTGAAGAACGTCTCTTCAGGAAAGCTAGAGACTTTAGAGCCGATAGGGAACGTTGTCATGACTTAATGGCGCGGATGGAAAAACAGATGCAGGAGTTTCAAGATCAACTCTTCCACAACGCTCAAGTGCTGGGAGGAAAGAATCAACGAATAGAACAACTGCTTATGGAAAGGGATAGAATCAGGGGTAGAATCAAAGAGATCGGCACTACATCACCATGAGGTGCCTAGCATGTGAGGAAATGACCCGTACTACCCTCTTTGCTTCAGTCATGGGCTACGTCCACCAGATCATGGAAGAATTGAAAAGCTTGCAAAGGGGCCTTGCACCAAAGCCCGCGGAAAGGCCGAACGATGCCCCGCGGGCACCAAAATTCAAAGCTTTAATGTATCCCTAGTTCAAGTCTGTACTTGCTGTTTTTTTAAAAAGTCTGTTGTCTACCCGTCTGTTCTCTTTTCACATCAAATCATGTTAGTAGTTTGGAGTCTGCATTTTGTTTTTCCTTTTCCAAATGGGTAGCTTGTAATAGCATATTTCGGTAATGAAATGAAAGATTCCAAAAAAATTGTGTCTTTATTTTTACTTGTGGCAGAACTACGCATGGTCTGATTCATGCGGGGATATGATACGTAGGCAATCCCCATAAGATTCGACCACCACTAAAAAAAAGAGTAAGATAATAAAAAAGAAAAAAAAAAGAAGAATAAAAAGAAAAAGAAAAAAAAGAAATAAATGGAGGGTTTCAGAAACACTTGAAAGAGGCACAAATAACATAAGTGGGGATGATGCATGCGGTCAGAGCAAAGACATGTTAGAAATGGTTGAACTGCCTAGGAACATTGCATCCCCCTACATGCAATTGCAATACGTGTTAAAACTCTAACGCTGACAAGTTTGTTGTTTTACCAGTTAGCTTAGAACGTACTGGCACCATACCATTATCAAACAAGATCTAAAGGGAACATACTGAAAAGCATGACTAACTCAGAAAACAGTGTTGAGGAGGAAAAGACAGAAAATTAGATGCTGAAGGAGGCAATGGAAAAAATGAGACTGGAGATGAACGAAATGCAGCTAGCCTTGGCTAGGGTACAAAAGGGGCCCGAACCACCCGTTACTCCTACTCTACCACTAGGACACACGCCGGAATACCCTCACCACGTCCCGTCCACAAGCTTCCCAAGTCACCACTACTACCAGGGAAGAAATCCCTATGATCCCCAAGTTCCACCACCAAATCAGAACCCTCCTCCACCAAATGTTCATGTTTTCGTGGCACCCCCACAAGCCACGCTACAAAGATCATCCAGTGAGCCGTTGTTTTAGGCTCACGATAACCAATATTACCCCCCCTGAACCTACATTCAAAGCACCCGAGCCGTATACTTATAATCCCCACTTTGAGGTCCCACTAGAGACTGAAAAGCCGGCTAAGAACCCAGAGCAGGACGAAGTGCTTCAAAAATTTAAAAGCCTGGAGCAGTCCTTCAGGAATATCCATGGGTTAGGCAACCAAGTTAGTGTGGCCTACAAAGATCTGTGCCCGTTCCCCGACGTTCAATTGTCGGCAGGGTTCAAGATGCCAAAGTTTGACCTATACGAGGGACACGGTGATCCAATGGCACATCTGCGAGGTTTTTCTAGCAAGATGATAGGAGAAGGTGGGAAAGATGAGCTGCTGATAGCTTATTTTGGTCTGAGTCTAAGTGGATCTGCACTGGAATGGTAAACAAGATAGGATCCTAGCAGGTGGTACACCTGGGACGATCTAGCACAAGCATTTGCAGGCCACTTCCAGTACAACCTTGAGATCGTCCCTGACCGTCTCACATTGCTAAAACGTGAGTTGAAGCCCGGGGAAAGCTTTCGGGAATTTGGTTTCCGCTGGAGAGAACAGGCAGCAAGGGTTGATCCTCCGATGAGGGAAGGGGAAATGGTGGACTACTTTCTACAGACTCTAGAGCCAACTTACTTTGGTCACTTGGTGACGTCAGTTGGCAAATATTTCAACTAGGTAGTGAAAATGGGCGGTATGATTGAAGAGAGACTTAAGTCCAACAAAATCGTGAGTTATTCGGCAATTAAAGCAACAACTCAGGCCATCCAGAGTGGCACGGGAGGTGCGCTCGGGAAGAAGAAAAGAGAAGAGGTCGCAACAGTAGAGGCAGGTAATTGGCCCAGATCAAGAGGTCCTTCCCCTCGCTACCAATCCAGACCCCATCACCCAAATTACCCACACACTCCAAATTACCCTCCACAGCCATACTACCCTCCACAAGAACCATATTTCTCCGTCCATCAAGCCCACACATATACCCAGCCTCCGGCTCGCCCGCAATGGCGCGCGCCGGCTCCCCAAAATACCTACCCACCTCTAAAGAATACATATCCACCCCCACGAAACACATATCCACCACCAAGGGCCTACAGGAACCCTTCAGGGCCAGGTTTCTGCGGGAATCAGGCTTTCAGAAATGAAGGGGTGCAGAGACAGAGAACATTCACTGAGTTGAGAGAAACCTATACTGCTCTATTCCACAAATTAAGGCAGTTAGGCTTGTTGAGTCCTGTTGAGCCCAAATTTCCAAATAACCTTCCTAAAAGTATGGACCACTCGGTAAGCTGTGAATATTGTTCGGGGGCTCCCGAACATGATACCGAGAAGTGTTGGAAGTTGAAACATACAGTGCAAAATCTTATTGACACCAATAAGATTGAGGTTCAGACACCAGAGGCACCCAACATCAATCAGAACATGTTGCCAGCACACCATGAAACCCACATGATCAAACTTGTGCACGAAGGAGGGGAGCTAAAGAAACCCTCACAAACAGTGATGATGATCCGTGCCAGTCCAAAAAAAAAGTCGACCGGTGGAGAAGAGGTGGTACAGTTGGAAAAGGTAGACGTCAAGCCATTTGTGGTAATGGGGAAGAGTTCGTCTGTTGTTGCAAAGAATCCAGAGCCGGTCAAAGTAACGGTGCTAGGGGTACCAAGAAAGCCAGCGTACATAGGGCCAGTTGTTATCAGGCCAGTAATGCAGATGCCGATAATCAGCGAGAAACCCTTGCCATGGAGCTACAATAAAGCGATGGTAATGTACAAAGGGAAGGAGGTTGTGGAAGAAATATGTGAGGCCCAAGGGTTAACTCGTTAGGGAAGGCGTTTTGCTCCCGTAGAGTTAAGAAAGTCCAACCCAGTGGTGATAAAGAAACCCGTGACAGAGGAAGAGGCTGAGGAGTTTTTGAAGAAAATGAAGGCACAGGACTACTCCATTGTGAAGTAGTTAAGAAAGACCCCGGCACAGATTTCGTTGCTATCCTTGTTGATCCATTCCAGCGATCACTGCCAGGCACTGATGAAAATCTTGAACGAGGCCCATGTTCCGAATAAAATCTCTGTAAACCACTTGGAGAGGATACTGCACAAAATCTCCGAGGTAAATCGAGTGACGTTTTCTGATGATGAATTGCCGGTAGAGGGTACATAACACAACAAAGCCCTCTATTTGACCGTAAAATGCGAAGACTCAGTGGTCACCTGAGTATTGATTGATAACGGGTCAAGTGCCAACATCTATACTTTGACTACTCTAAACAAGTTGAAGGTTGATCATGACCGGATTCACAGGAACAGCGTCTGCATCCGAGGTTTTGATGGGGGTGGTACTGACACGATGGGGGATATCATACTGGAATTGACCATTGGTCCAGTGGAATTCACCATGGAATTCCAAGTGGTAGACGTGGCAGTATTATACAATCTTCTATTGGGGCGACCCTGGATCCATGCCGCCAAAGCAGTGCCTTCTGTACTGCACCAGATGGTGAAACTTGAGTGGGACAGACAGGAGATAGTGGTGCACGGGGATGACGGTACAAGCACTGTGGGTGATGCCATTGTGCCATTCATAGAAAATGATGACGACAAAGGTCCATGGGTTTACCAGATTTTTTATGCAGTCTCTGTGAGCACGTGATTTTTGCACTATATGAGGATTACTCCCAAAAAAATTCAAAAATAAAATAGTTTTGGGTTGTATGTGATTTTTTTGAATTTTGTGTTATTTTTCTTTTACTGTTTGTATTTGTCTGTGCACGTTTGTTTGTTTAAGTTAATATAAAATATAAAAATATATCCTATTTACATTTAGGATTTAATTTACAATTAACAGTAATTAGGTGTGCTTTACAAAATTTGAAAAAATCACAAAAATAATGAAATTTGCATTTTTTTATTTTTATTTTTTATTTTTAGCTTTTAATATCAAATTGTGTGATTTGATCTTTAATTGCTTAAATTTTGTGTGATAATTATTATTAGGAATTGATTAGTATTTTAAGTTAATTCCGGTTGTACAATTTATTTTTAGAATTTTTTTGTAATTAGGAATTAAAAGAAAAAATATGAGAAAAGAAGAAAACATGAAATAAAGAAGGAAAATCGGACTGGGCCACACACAAAATCATCCAATCCAGTCCAAAACACATCCCATACCCGGCCCAAACCTTTAGCTCTCATAAACGAATCATACGACGTCGTTTCAAGACCAGCAAATCTCGACCGTTCATCCCTCCTCATCCAAGGGTCCAAATCCCATCTCCCTCACCCGCCTAAATGACCCGACCCATTCCCAAATCCGGTCCAGCGCCATCATTCCCCAAACGATATCGTTCCCTTTAAGCTAACCGATCTAGGATGTCGATCTCGCTTGATCGAACGGCCAGGATTCTTTTTCCCCTCTAGTATATAAACCCAATCCCTTACCCAGCCCCCCCAAACCAAACCCACCCCTTCGTCTCCAAACCACAGACCAAACGACCCCTCGAAACCCTAGAGCCGCCACCCCACCCCTTCGTCTGAAACCCGGCGGCAACAACGCCGCCGGCCATGAAACTAACACCCCTAAACCACCTGACCACCCTCATTACAAATCCATGAACCGTTTAGCTCGAATCATTCCCCATCGTCTCGAATCTTCGTTTGAAGATTCGAGCAAAACTTGAACCCACTCCAACCAAGCCCAAACTCACACCCTGTCATACTCTGACCTTCCTAATCACCAAACCATCATTGGTTTGGTTCGAATCTAACCCGAACTGTTCGAATTTCAAACCACACCCGCAAGAACCCTAGAAAACCAAATGTTAAAAAATTGTCCAATTAATTAGAGATTTGGGTTTTAATAGACTTTAATCGGAGTGTTTTCGATTGAGAACACTTCGACTAAGGTCCGTTCAACCTCAAAATGGTCGAAGTATGAGTTTGAGCCCGGGTCCGTCCAGTTTAAGCTTGGAGGTAATTTTTCTTTTCCTTTCCTTTTGTTCTACATATATTCTGATAATGTCTGATTACACATTTAGTTTTGCTTATTTAAATTTTCGATTTTTGTCTTTGAATTTGTTCTGTCCATCTTCAAATGACCTTTTTGTTTGGTCGAATTGTTTCTGTTTCGTTGCGTAGTATATAATAGGTTGTGTAATCGATTCAATAAGTTTCGTCGATTAGTTAGATTGTATTATAACTCACTGTTTCTGTCACGTACCACTCGAATCACATGTGGTCTTTTTCTGATTGTTTGTCGATAATTGTTGTACAATATGGCTTTAATAGTCGATGAAATACATGTCGTCAATTAGTTCTTCAGGTTTGACTGATAGATTTACATGCTGATAGGCTATTATTGTTCAATCCAGTAGGTTTATCCCCTGCTCCTTTTCTGTTCTGATTTTTGTATCAAATAAGTCTGCTGGTATGTGTAAACTTTGAAATAAGTCTCTTGGCGTATTTGTTGTCATTGGCCTGTCATTCCCCTTTAAAACCCTGCTGTTTGTTTCTTTAGCTCAGTAGGTGATGACCTGAACCTTTAGTGTTCATGTTTAGTGTCATATCCAATTGAATTTGATTATCTGCCTTGAATCATTGTTTGATATTAAGTATTTTGGTTATAGCTGTTGTTTTTAGTTCAATTTTGATGTGTTTGTGTTGATTAAGAGTCAGTAATGAGTTTAATTAGTTCAGTTTATATAAGATTGGTTATAGCTGTATTGATTCAAGAAATCATAGTTCAGTTTCTGTTTAGATGTTATAAATAAACAGATTTTAAGAATTGATTAGTTTTAAGGAAGATTGATAATTATAGGTTAAGGCAGTAATAACAGTTTGATTACAGGGTTAATTTGGGGAATTTAGACCCTCAGTAATTAGGAGTTTGCTAGTAATTAGTAGGGGCACAATAGCTGGAATAATTTATAAGCATTACTAAGTGGAATAATTAAAAATAAGCATATAATTGGTAGTGAGAACTGCACTAACCAGTTTTTAAAGACTGAATTTGTGCACTAACAGAAATAGTCATTTAGCACAAAGGTAGTGGTTAATTAAAAATAAAAAGCTGAAATCTAATGAAGGTAGCATTATTTTGGATGTCTATAAATAGGTTGAAAATTAGAAAGAAAAGGGGGAGAGATAGAAAAGATACAAAGAACAGACAGATAGAGATTGAGAGATAGATTGAAAAATAGATTGGGAGATATAGACAGAAAGAAAAGTTAGAAAAATCTGAGTCTGCACTTTGAATTTTAAGTCTTAGAAGTTCAGAATTTTCCTATATATCTTAGTTTCACCCAGAAAAAATAAAAGAATATAAATCCAAAAGAAAATTACTGTTTTATTGCTGATTATACTGTGATTCTGAGTTTAATTGATTAGTTAAGCCTCTTTTAATTCAGTATTTGGTGATTTTTAAGTAAATGGAAGTGGGTTGGTGGATTTGAGTTACATCCTAAGGGCCTGAGCTTACTTCTGGTTAATTTTGTTGGTTTTTTGGTCCTCCTATACACATTTCTGATGTAAGCTAGTGCTGTTGAAGTGAATCTGTTGATTTCCTTTGGGTTTTTAAACATTTCTGGGTTGATAAATCCACTTCCTGGCTTGTTTCAAGTGCTAATTGTTCTGCTGTTAGTCGTCTGCTCTTACTGACTCCTCTTGTTGTCGTTTAATATACAGGAACATATTCTGAAATCCCTGTAGACTTACAGTTGAAAAATGAAATGAAGTTGCAGCAGTGTTTATTTTCATCTATTTTTCGCTGATTTTATTATATTCCAGAATAGTTTTGTTTTCATGTTAATAGTTTGAAAGGAAAAATTGTATAAATAGACTGTTAATTAGCATTGGGCGAAGTTATGAAGTATTATGTAGTTAAGACTATTGTGGACTGTTAATTAAATATTGGACTGCTAACATCTACTAGTTTAGTATAATTGTAGTTTTGTTCAGTATATTTATCAATCAATAAGAATATAAAGTTATAGATTAGTAACTCAACGGTGCTTATACGTATTTTTGATCAATATTATGTTGAGGCTAGTTTCATTTTGGTGTGATTAAGATAATATCTCACAAACTAACAGGAAGTATCACAGTGTGAGAAGAAATGGATTTAAGTCATTGTCAAATTCGAATGCAAAAGCTAAGTCTCAAGTTAAACACCTAAGTCTAATTTTAAATATGATGTTTTAGTTTGAATAAGTTTGTTGAGTATAAATTCAAATATTAGTGTTTCAAGTTAAAAATCAAAGAACAAATGTCTGAAAGTTAGTAAATTAGCCCGCCATGGTCATTCACCCCAAATCGATATAGTAATCCATTTAACAGGATAAACTTAGTGCAAATTAAGCTTAAATTGAATGAATAAGATATCTTGTTTATTGGTTATAATTTTATTTGGTCTAATTGGCAATGGTTTACAGTTTGGGCTAAACTCTGAAGGCCCAAGAATTTGTTACAAGTCAAACCCCTTTTAAATTACATAGGAATGTGGGTGATTAATTTGTGAATATAAAATTGGGTTTCGAATTAGGTAGCGGGTTCGAGCTAAAAGGGTTTTCCCTTTTATTTGAATTCGGACTTGAATTCGTTGCCCGAATTTGTATTTGAAACTTAATTAACCTTTAGAGACAAATAATCCATAAAAAACTCTAGCTTGCTCTTAGTTGGCCTTTAATAAATAAAAATGAGACGAGCCTCGCCAAATCAAATGCATAATTGCGGGGCCCTGATAATTACTTAATTAAAAAATACCTAAAAACTAGGGACGGGCCGTTTAGCAAATTTCACGGCCTTCCCAAAATATAACAACAAGCTAGTCGTTTTAGGCGCGATTTTTAATAAAAATTACATTCTTAAATTCAGGTGTGTATTTCATACAACCCAAATCCAAATCCGAAAACGTCAAATAAAGATGTGTCGAGGATCCGGGTGCATTTCATATGACGTGATCCGAAAACATATTTTTAGGCGACGGTCATTTTCGTAAAAAATAATTAAAAAGCGGTAAATAATTATAAAAATTGCACTATAGGTTGGAGCGTGTAAAAAATTAGATTTGTAGCCATTTATAATAATTTAAGCGACCGTGCTAGAACCACGGGATCCGGGGGTGCCTAATACCTTCCCTCGGGTCAACAGAATTCCTTACACAGAATTTCTGGTTCGCAGATTCCAATTGGGAAGTCGATAATTTTCCTCGATTTGGATTTAAATTAAACTGGTGACTTGGGACACCATGAATCTCCCAAGTGGCGACTCTGTTTCTTAATAATAAATCCCATTTCGATTGTCCTTTAATTGGAGAAACTCCCTTGCTACCCGCGGTAGCGCCGAAAGGAGGTGCGACAGCTCTAGCGACTCTGCTGGGGAGATGAATACCCAGAACCAGTAAGAATTCGAGCTTGGTATATTTGTTGTATTTGGCTTGTATATTGTCAGATTTTAGCATATGATTGGGCTTAAATGTGCAAAATGATGATTTTTACCGCTTTAATATTGTTGAAACTGTATTATAAATTGCCTTCTTGCGCACCCCCTCTGAGTCTTCTGAATACAACCTCGG
>MU676193.1:0-15787 GCA_026770625.1 Nicotiana glauca
TATATATATATATATATATATATATGTATACTTTGTATTTTCTTGATTTTATAAAATTGAGATTAAACTAATAAATATACTAGTTAAAGTCTAAAAATTATTTAATAACTATTTTGTAGTAATTTCCAATTAAAACCATAAGATGATATTTTTTGATTTTTCTTTCATTTGTTTTCCAAAATGCATTAATACTAAAAATTAAAAATCCTACTGCATATGCATATTTTTGTATTTTTAATACTAGTTTTAACATACGACCAACTAACACAAAGAATGCAACAAAATTCCTAAAATTGTAAAATTATTTTATTTGAAATTTTTGGAATAATTTGCTTAGGGTAAAAATCACGTGCTCACAAATAGAAAGCAATAAATGTAAGCAATAAATGGAATAATGAACTCAAGAGGATGTGTTAGAGAGCACAGAAATGTTCTTGTATATTTTAGCGTGAGCAACGGATGTCTGCAAAATGACAAGAATCCTCTTTATATATGAGGGGGGATCCCAATATAGTACAAAATATATTAGTTACAAAGATATGGAGATGGGACAACTAGTTGACGCCCTGATTCGGGTTTAGGCCTAGTCTGACGGGTTTGTCGGCTCTAGTTTCACGCCTTGGGAATTCCCCACTTTCCCAATATAGCCGGTGGTCTGCATCGCCCCGAGGTCGAGCGTCGACAACCCTCAAGGGCGAATCTCGATCCTAGTCTCGAGCCTTGTAAAATATGTTTACGGGGCATCATAATGACGGGAAATTGGACCCTCCGATTTTACCGTACATAGATAGTCTTCGCGTTTCTTAGAGTGAAAGTGATAAGAAACGACCTTGAATTTTTGCCCCTATGGTACTTCTGTAACAATGGTAATCATAAGGTGCCAAAAGACGACGCACACGCAACCCTTGAAGGCCTTCGCATTGATTATGGCAGTT
This sequence comes from Nicotiana glauca, assembly GCA_026770625.1. Taxonomy (NCBI): domain Eukaryota; kingdom Viridiplantae; phylum Streptophyta; class Magnoliopsida; order Solanales; family Solanaceae; genus Nicotiana; species Nicotiana glauca. Next base: position 936 of record MU676193.1, read on the forward strand.
AGTTGTCCTTTGGCCTCCTTCAACGCGTGTGTGGGGCATCTATAAGTACTCCCCTTCTTGTTCTTTACAACTTACCGCATTACCAAGCCCTAAAAAAGGTTCGTTCTACCTTTTCTTTTGTTCTTTCTTAGAAACGCAACTTTCCTTTATCTTCCGGAATTTTTTAGGAATGGCAAAATCTTCCGCCTCTGCTTCCCAGGAGAATGTGACCTCATCCTCTTCGCTTCTATCTCAAGGCGAAGCGGCAGTGCCTCCTCGTGTTGGGGAATGCGTCCCAGAATTTTTTGCAATGGCTTCTGATTTCAATATTGAGAGACCTTCTTCGAAGTCGGGGAGTCGCGAGCCTGTGTCTCAATATATTAGCTTAATAACAGATGCCGGAAGAGTAAGAACTGATTGCCGTTGGGGGGACACGGTGCTTGTGGAGATCCCTACTTGGGAGGAGGATATAATGACATACAAAGCCGATTTTCTCAGTGTGTATAATTACCCATTTACCCTAGGGCCGGTGGGGCCATCCTCGCTCCCGATTGATCCTGTGATTCTCAACTTCTACCAATAGTATCAAGTGACCCTCAGTCAAATTCATCCTTCGTTCTGACTTGTTGTCTACATGATCAGACACTATGTGAACATGAATGAGGAGATGCCCTTTACCCTCGATCACTTGATCAGGATGTACAGCCCTCACCTCTTCCGTGGTAGTCTAATCAAGCTCCGTTGCTGAGCTCCGAGGGCCCTCTTTGCCTGCACCGAGGAATTTGGGAATGGGGGGTGGATAAGTTGCTTTATCCGAGTAAGGACTTCGGACCTGATCCCGGTGGAAAGGATGTCATTCCCCGAGAGATGGAATATGGAATGTAAGTAGACGTTATCTAGCATTCCCTTGCTTCTTTTTTACTATATTCTTCCAGGCACTTAATTTCTCCTGCTAATGCAGCTGCAACAATTTATCCTGGTGCGGTCATGGACCTTCCCGGTTGGGTCAGCCGGTTGGACTCGATTTTCCCATACGCTGAGCAAGTGTGGCGCGATTTGTCTCAAGCTCGGTGGGAAGCTAAGGATCATGATGAGCCTTTACCCCCTGTTGTACTCATATTTTTCAACCAATATCGCTATTGCCAATGCTCTCATTTCCTGTGCTTACCTCTTACATTTGTGTAGGTCTAGGGGAGGTCCCTCTGATGAAGGGAGAGTCGCTTGGTGAGGAGGAGGCTTTGATACTCGGCTTCAGGAAAAAAAGACAGAGGGATCTGTCGAATGAACCTTCGAAATCCAAGAAGATTAAGGCGGAAGAAACTAAGGCCGACCCGACAGTCCTAACTCCGGAAACAGCGGGGAGTCCTCGAGTTGAAGGTGAGGGCATCTCCAACCTTTACCCCATTTTTGGTCCCCAAAACGGGAATTTTCCCATTTTGGGGACAACTTACTCCAACCATTCCCCCAAACTTTTTTATATTCGTCTCTATCTTCTATATTATATTATTATCTTTCATTTCAATTTTATTTTTTAAGTTTCATTAAACAAATTCCATCTTTTATTTTTATTAATTTGTAATTTCTATTAAAATAATTTCATAAAATTTTAAGTAATATAATTTGTAAGCAATTATTATAGATTAACTAATAATTCGAATAAAAGTGAAATCATTGCGATACAAGATTAATTAAATACATATTACATAACAATAAAATTCATTCGAAATACTACATAAATATTCAACTTCAACCTCTAGTATTCTCCCATAAATGATCTATTAATGTGTTACAAAGTGCAAAATGAGCATCTTTGTCCTTAATTCTTCTATGTCGAGCTAAAACTTCTTAAAATCGTTGATTTTCATCTACTGTTAGAGTTGGACCTTCCAAATCATCTTGAATTGGTGTATTAAGATCACGCTCATTCACAATTATCATGTTGTGTAGTATAATACATGTAGTCATTATATCATGTAGCACTTCTTTCTGCCAAAAACGCGAGGGTCCTGCAACAATTGCCAAACGTTGTTGCAAAACTCTAAATGCATCAACATCTTTTCGGCATAATTCTTGTTTCATCGCAAAATATTTCTTCTTTGCCGAACGTGGCTCACGAATCGTTTGCACAAGGGTTGACCATTTTGGATATATACCGTCAGCTAAACATTGATCCTCGGCCCCATTCAGTCAATACTATAATAATTTTGGTGTATCTGAAAACGACATAGCTTCCTACTAAGTTATTATGCTATTTACCGTAGTTTCAATTTTTATCTATTTTTAATTTAATGTATTTTTAATTGTCATGTATTTCCAATTTTAATGTATTTTCAATATTCACATTTCAATTTTAGCAACATCTAATATTTTATATTTGCACCATTTATTTTTTGAGATAATTATATATTTTTTGTACACTTATAACTTATAATAAAATTAACTTACAATTTTACATAAAAATAATAAGTGCACTAAAATTAATTTATGAAATTATACACCAAAGTTAAGATGTAAAATTAATATTATAAAAATATTATATAAACATAATTAGGTATATATAAAGATATAAAATAAAATATTAAATAATAAAATAATAATAAAAATGTGATGAATAGTAATGGGGGAGATGAATAGTGTACCCCTGTATTTGAGGGAACACTATTCATCCCCCATTTTGGGGACAAAAATGTGGGAGGGTTGGAGCTAAATTACCCCCAAAATTGCCCCCATTATTGGGGATGGAGGCAAGGTTGGAGATGGCCTGAGGGGAAAATAACTTCTCGACAACGCCCGAGGGAGGGGTAAACCTGGCCGATCCTTGGGCTGTAGAGATAGTGGCTTCCCAGCCGGAGCATGATGTAGTCGTGGTCCAACTTCAAAATGGAGAGACCACTAAGGGAGTATCGTTTGATGCCTCCGAGCCGGCCAATGGCCAAAATTCCCCCTAGTCTGGGACGCCTTCGGTAGGCGGTTCGGAGAAGCCTAGTGCTAGAGCCCTGAGTAGACAAGAGATGGTCCCGATTGACCCTGGTGGTGCCGTTGTTGAGAGCGATTATACTCAGGGAAAGACCCTACCCCCTAAGGTAATGCAAGATGTCCCGCATGAAGAATCTTCCGATACGGGGGTGTCTATCAAAGGCAGAGATGTGCTCGAAAGGCTTCCAGCAGTTCCCGAGGGAATCCTCGAGATCGATGCTTCACTCATCTTCAGCGAGATGAACAGGCTTTGTGAGCAGGTAGTTTTTGCGAATCCTGTTCGTCGTTCTGGCCCTTATCTTTTCCACAATTTCAGGCCAAGGTGCTTTACAACCAGACTTTCACCCGATTTCAGGCTAAGGTGACCCGTCGTGAGCGCGAGAAGGCTCATCTTGCTGAACATGTTACCTAGTTACCATTTGCTATTATTTGAATGTTTGTCATATCCCGGTGTGTTAACATCTTGGATCTGATTCGTGTAGTTTGAGAAGGGAGGTGCCTTGCTGAGGGAGGAGCTTCGGACCAGAGACTCCGAAGTTTCCGAACTCAAATGTCATGTGAGGGAGATAACTTCGAAGAGGGATGCCCTTCAGGAAAATGTGGCCTTAGTTTGGTGTCAGCTTAGTGGCGTGAGGGCAGATAGTGACAAGTATAGAGGACTCCATTTTTAGCTATTAGTTGCATTATCTAGGATCAAAACTGAAGTCGAGGCGCTTATATCCTTGCATAGAGAGTATGCCATTGCGACAAGCGTTCGAGTGAGGAGGGTGCCTGAGGAGGCCGAGCTAAAATTGATTCGAGCTGTTGAGCATGCTCGGTTGGGATCTCGGAGGCAGACTCTTGGGGATATACACACGAGAGATATCAACTTGCCTGCCGAGCTCGAGAGGGTGAAGACCCTAGAAAAGAAAGATATTGCCTTGCCTGCTTTCGGAGGTAAAAGCAGGCACGCTAAGCAGTGGCTCAGGAGATAATGAAAATGAAGACGGAGCCCCCAAGGGGGAAAAGGCCATTGAAAGACCCAAAGTTGTAGCGGGAGTCGTTGGGGTGCAACCTTCGGTAGATCCATCGAAGGTGTAGGCTAGATGATAGATTAGAGTTCTGTTCGATTATTTCTTTGTAATAACAATTAAATTTAGGACTTATAAACATCCCCATATGGGCCATAGAAAAGGATTTTCGTTTCTTATCCCTTATTTTCCCTTTTTCTATTATCGGGCGGCCCGTAACGGTCGAAGGTCAGTCTCTAGAGTTTCTCGGGTTAGACCTGGCTTTCATGTATTCGGTCGGTACGACCTTTGATCTTAGCACTGGTGATAATGACTCGTATGCATTAGGTCAGTACGCCCTTTAGTATAAGCTGGCATTTGAGCTCTTATGCTTTTGTCCTTAGGCATTTTCATTATTTTGGGTTCAGTGTCCGAGTCGGGTTTCGACTCAAGCTCATTTAACTCTCAAGTTTTTTAAAATTTCAAGCTGTCCCTTAGGCTCCTACGCGTCGAGTCAATGTGACCTTTTATGTGGGTTGGCGATTATGGCTCTTACGCCTTAGGCATATTTTGTTAACTGTTTTGGGTTCAGTCTCCGAGTCAGGTTTCGACTCGAGCTCATTTGACCCTCAAGTTTTTGCATTAGTCTGGCGACAATGGCTCTTATGCATTGGGTCAATGCGACCTTTTATAGGCTTTATTTTTCCTCATTAACGATTGTTTTGAAATAATTTTTGCATGACTCTTTGATGGTTCAATAAAAACCTCGATTACTAGTCGTTGTGTGGCGATGATCGAGCACCTTGAGAGGTTTGGCTTGGAGGTTGAGTATCTTGAAGCCTATAATTTGGAGCTGACATGGTCGAAGCTCTTTTGCCTATGTCGAGGGTAGCCTGTTTAACTGGTTCTTTTCGAAGTAGATTCAAAGTAATTGAAGTCCTGTGATTTTATAGTGACGGTCGGGCATCCCAGCGTTGCGTTAGTTTGGTTGGTACAACCTTGTGATCGTAGTCGTTTGTGTTTGGCCGGAGTCATTTTTAGTCTGAGTGGAGTAGTTTCGGCGTCTATATCTAGGGCATGCCCTTTAGGGTTCTAACAAGTTCGACATACAAACTTAACTTTGAGATCATGTTTATGCCTTTAGTAAGGTCTTACAAATTTTACTTGCCTTAGTGGTCTTACAGTTTGGATACTTGGTATATGTATGGTTCATGCCTTGCTTGAGGTCTTACAGATATTGTCGTTGCCTTAAGTAGGTCTTACGACACCGAGTCTGCCCGCTTGGGGTCTTATGTCCTCAGGTTTTTAATGAGTGGTGATTAGCGGCAATCCCCAAATCATCAAGGGTACCTTGGCTCGGGATCCATTACTTGCAAACTTGGTGTTGCCTCATTGAGGGCTTATGATTTTGAAGTTTTTGACCCGGAGGACGCGCGAACTTTGAGATTTTGACGCCAGTCCCGGAGTGTTCAGGACACTTTTCGGCTTTGGAGACATTTTGTGATTTTGATGTTGCCTCATTGAGGGCTTATGAGTTTGGAGTTCCGACCTGGAGGCCGTTCATGTATTGGATTGTTGATGCCAGTCCCCGAGTATTTGGGGCAGAGCGGTCGTTCTTGCAAAAATGCCGAGTTTCTTTTAAGGCATAAAATGCTCTGATGCAAAGTAGTCTTTGGTTACTTGGCACAAGTATACATGTCTTTGCTGTTGAGGGCTCGGCTATCTACTTGGGCACGGTTCGTTTGACCATTTGGCCAGGTACATTGCTTTTTCCTATCGAGACCCTGTTCAACATATCTTAACTTCTCCAAGAAGATGATCTTCTGGGGTTATGCCCCCAGTGTTCGAGGTTAAGTGCAAAAGAAGCTTGAATACTCGTTGAGTCTTCCTTAGATAGCATGTAGATGTTGCCTCGTTAAAAACCTTGCCGGTAAAACCTTTTTTGGGATAAAAACCCAGTTAACAGAAAAGAGTGCAGCGTATGCTTTTGAAACCAAAGGCCTTCAGGTTGGAGAGTGCTTTGGTCATTTCGATTTGATACCTGCACTTGGGTCAGTGTAGAATGTAATCGAAAGAGAAAAGAGATAGTCATACCTTGGTGTGGAATGTGCTGGCGATGTTTCGACCCCTGGCGTGTTTTGGTCGCTTGTGATGGGGACGCGGTACGGTCCTCTGCTTTGTTCAGTTGGGAATAGTCGAGGTTTAGCTTTTTATCTCTATTTTACTGTTTGCTTGCCCTTCGGTTCCTCTGAAGGAAAAGAGTGCAACACATGCTCGAGGATGTTTCAGAATTTTCCATTGGACACCCTAGCAGTAGTATCATTTCAACATTGATATATTCTAATTTCTTGGAATTTGTTCGACTTCCATCGTACCGAGCTTATAGGATCCCTTTCTGATTACCCCAAGGATGTGGTACGGTCCTTCCTAATTTTGGCTTAGTTTTCCTTCATTAGGGTTACGGGTGTTGAGGGTTACTTTTCTTAGCACCATGTCTCTGACTCCGAGATGTCGGAGGTTTGTCCTCCTGTTATAGTACCTTTCAAATCTTTTCTTTTGGGCAGCCATTCGGATCAGCAATGCTTCTTGCTTTTCATCCAACAGTTCGAGAGCCGTAGTCATGGCCTCGTTGTTCGAGCTCTCAGTGGCATGTCGGAATCTGGCGCTTGGTTCCCCGACCTCCACTGGTATCAAAGCATCGACACCATATACTAGGGAGAAAGGTGTTTCCCCAGTGATTGATTTATGGGTTGTTCGGTATGCCCACAGTACTTCGGGCAATATTTCTCTCCATCTTCCCTTTGCGCTTTCCAGCTTCTTTTTTAAGTTTTGGATGATGGTTTTGTTTGTGGACTCGGCTTGGCCGTTTGCACACGGTGGTAGGGTGTCGATAGGATTCTTTTAATTTTATGATCCTCGAGGAATTGTGTTACTTTGTTCCCGATGAAGTGCCTCCCATTATCGCATGTTATCTTGAAAAGAATCCCGAATCGGCATATGATGTGGTCCCAGATAAAATCAATGTGTCTTATTTTTTTGAAGGCCTGCGCTTCCACCCATTTCGAAAAATAGTCAGTCATAAACAAAATAAATTTAGCTTTACCTGGTGCCTTTGGTAGGGGCTCGACGATGTCCATCCCCTATTTCATGAACGGCCATGGCGACAAGACCGAATGTAGCTATTGGCCGGGTTGGTAGATCATAGGGGCAAACCTATGGGGTTTGTCGCACTTTTGAACGAATTCCTTAGTGTCTTTTTCCATGTTGTCCCAATTGTAGCCTGCCCTAATTATTTTTCGAATTAAGGAATCGGCACCGGAGTGATTTCCACATGTCCCCTCGTGGATCTCTCGGAGCACATAATAGGTATCTCCCGGCCCTAGGCATACGGCTAGAGGTCCATCAAAGGTTCTCATGTAAAGAGTTCAACTCTCATCGATTGAGAATCGGGCTGCTCTGGTACACATGGCCCTCGATTCTTTCGGATCCGTGGGTAGTGTCCCATCTTTCAGATAGTCAATATATTTATTTCTCCAGACCCAAATCAGGCTAGTGGTGTTAATCTCGGCAGGACCTTCCTTGACCACTGATTTGGATAGCTGAACAATAGCCCCGGGAAGTAGGTCATCCTCTTCGATGGATGATCCCAGGTTAGTGAGGGCATCGGCTTCGGTGTTTTACTTTTGGGGTATATGGACCAGGGTCCATTCTTTGAAACGACGCAATGTGATTTGCATTTGGTCCAAGTATATTTGCATCCTGTTTTCTCGGACCTTAAAGCTCCCATTTACCTGATTTACTACTAGGAGCGAATCGCATTTTGCCTCGACGATTTCAGCTCCCAGGCTTTTGGCCAGCTCTAGTCCTACAATCAGAGCCTCATACTTGGCTTCATTGTTAGTCAACCTTGTAGTTTTTATAGATTGCCTGATCATGGTGCCCATGGGTGGCTTGAGGACTATACCGAGTTTGGATCCTCTAACATTTGAGACACCGTCGGTCAATAGGTTCCACACTCCAGAAGACATGCCCGCTTTTAGCAAGTTCTTTTTCTACCTCCGACACGAGGGAGGGCTAGAAGTTCGCCACGAAGTCCACCAAAATTTGGGACTTGATGGTCATTCAGGTTGATACTTGATATTATATCCCTCGAGTTTGATGGCCCATTATGCCAATCGGCCTGATAATTTGGGCTTATGCAATATGCTACGGAGAGGATACGTTGTTAAAATACAAATACAATGGCACTAAAAATAAGGCTTCAATTTTCATGGTGCGCTTATTAGCGCACGACCTAATTTCTCCAGGTGCGGATACCTGGTCTTGGCATCCTCCAAGGTTCGATTTACATAATAGACAGGGAATTGTGTACCTTACTCTTCTCAAACTGGCACACCGCTTACCGCTATCTCAGATACAGCTAGATAAAGTACAACATTTCATCCTCTTTTGGTGTGTGGAGCAAAGGCGGGCTAGTCAAATATCACTTCAATTCTTCCAGGGCGTGTTGACATTCTGGAGTCCATTCAAAGTTGTTTTTCTTTTTTATTAAAGAAAAGAAATGATGTCTTCTATTCGATGACCTTGATATGAACCTCCCTAGAGTCGTTATCCATCTTGTCAGCCATTGTACTGCTTTCACATTATTTTCCATCGTGATTTCTTCGATGGCCTTGATTTTATTGGGGTTGATCTCGATCCCCCTGTATGAAGCCATGTAGCCTAAGAATTTGCCCAAACCCACTCTGAAGGCACATTTCTCGGGATTAAGCTTCATGTTGTAACTTCTGAGGATGTCGAATGTTTCCTGCAAATGAGTCAAATGGTCCTCTGCGCGCAGGGACTTAGATATCATGTCATCAATATAAACTTCAATGGATTTGCCTATTTGATACTCGAACATTTTATTAACTAGACGTTGATATGTGGCCCCTGCATTTTTCAGCCCGAAAGGCATCACATTGTAACAATAGGTACCATACTTCATGTTGAACGAAGTCTTTTCCCTGTATTCGGGGTTCATCTGAATTTGATTGTACCTCGAGTAGGCATCGAGAAAGATGAGTGTCTCATGGTCGGCCGTGGCATCGATCAGGCGATCGATGTTGGGCGATGGGAATGAATCCTTGGGGCATGCCTTATTCAAGTTTTTATAATTTACACGTATTCTCAACTTATTTCCCTTTTTGGGAACCACTACTACGTTGGCCAACCATTCAGGGTACTTTACCTCTCTAATAGACCCTATTTTAAGGAGGTTCGTTACCTCGTCCTTGATGAACACATGTTTTATTTTGGCTTGGGGTCTTATTTTTTGTTTTACTGGTTTAAACCTGGGGTCGACACTCAGCCGGTGGGTGGTTATTTTCGGAGGGATACCTATCATATCTGGGACCAAGCGAAACACTTGATGCTATTAATAAGGAATTGAATGAGTTTTTTCCTGAGTTAGGGGGTTAATCCCGTTCCCAGGTATACCTTCCGATCAGGGAGATGTTTGATCAAAACAGCTTACCCCAGCTCTTCAATTGTTGATTTCGTTGCATTCGACTCTTCAGAGAAACGAAAGTCCGAGGAGCGAGGAAATCTTCTTCATCGTCTTCGGGCATTCGTACGCTCCCAAACTCATTGGGGGTAGAGCATATAGGATTCGGCGCTTCTGGTAAACCGCGAACATTTCTCTTGCCGCATGTTGTTCTCCATATATTGTTATTTTACCATCCTTTTGAGGGAACTTCATTATCTGGTGTAGAGTTGATGACACTGCCCTCATGCTATGTATCCACGGCCTATTGAGCAATGTGTTGTACCTCATGTTACCACCGATGACGTGGAATTTTTTGTCCTAAATTGTGACGGACATGTCAACTGAGAGGGCGATCTCCCCTTCCGTTATTTCACCGGCCATGTTGAAGTCGTGGAGGACTCGGGAGCCGGGTATGATCCGATCAAGAAGCCTGAGTTGTGCTACTACCTTTGACCTGATTACATTGGCTGAGCTGCCTGGGTCCACAAGCACACGTTTAATTTAAATGTTATTTACAAGAAATAAAATTACAGTGCGTCGTTGTATGGCTGTGTTAAGGTCCTGACATCTTCTTCGCTAAACGCAAGGGTGTCCTTGGTCACGCGGTCTCAGATCGGCCCTCCCATTGCAGTGGATATTTTTGTCCATTTGACTACGGCTACTAGGGGGATATATATCCCCCCAATGATCATATGAACGACATTGTATATGGAAAAATCGAAGAGTCTAATTTCTCGTCATTTAAGGTAGATCAGAATATCATCTAGAGGCCTCGAGGCTACAAAGCTATGATCGAGTCTCTTCCCTTGAGGGTCATCGACACACGACCCCAAAACGATGCAAACCGCGACTATGATGAAGATGGGGAGCTCCCAAGGCAAACAACTAAGACTGACAGAGCCTAGTCGGTCTACCCTGAACCCGAATCAGAGTGTCTCGTCTAGTTGTCCCATCCCACATCTTTACAATTAATGCCTTTCGTACTATATAGGGCCTCCCCTCCTATATAAAAGGGGCCCTAGTCATTTTGTATGGTCTGTTGCTCCAATTACTCCACACGAAATATAAAAAAACATTCTCTTTTCTTTCTAACATACTATCTCGATATTGTTGCCTTTGTTTATTATCTTCATACTTGTTATTCATTTATTGCTTATAATTGGCCATAAAGAGCCTTCGCTGATTGTTTTATAACTGCTAGCACTTCCCCGATTACCCTTAATTGCTCGAGCCCGAGCCTAGGAATCGACCTCGAGGCCCTGTGTTAGTCAGTCCGAGGCCCCAATTGGCTTGCTCACCGGTTTGAATATAACTCTATTTTAGCTCTCATTTCATATCTAAACTTCATACATATAGCGTCATTTGCTTAAACAACTAGCATAAAAATAGATTATGTATTTTTAGAGTCCCATCAATAAATTTAATTGTTATTACCATTTTCACGGTAAATAGTTTGGCGCCCACCGCATGGCTAAAAATAATAGTGATTATTTTCTTGCTGGTTTCATAGCATAACACAGGTTATCTTTCACACTTTTTCTTGTCCAAGATCTTCTGTTTCCGGTTAAAATGTCTGATTCAGTGAACAAAAATATTGAGAACCACGGAGAAAATGGTGTGGCTGTTCCAGGAGTTGGCGAGCCGCCACAAAATCTTGAGAATGCGCCATAACCGATTCCGACGGACGAGATCTCATGCGACGCTCAAACGTGGAAATAAGCTCCCACAGTAACAGGAGCATATACCAAGGCGACCAATAGGAAGCCAAAAAACCCCAGCTCAGGAAGAACGGGAAGTTATCCTTTATGTTACTTTTGAAATGTTGTAGGCACAACAACTTGCTATTGCTCAGCTGCAAAGTCACCAGAAGACTCCTAGCATGGCAGCACCGGGGACAGCTCCCCCGGTCGAACAACTAACAACGAGGTCAAGCAATAATGGGTCGATAGCCGATTCGGCCATCATAAAAATGCTCGAGGACCTCACCAAAACGATCGAATCAAGTGAGAAAATGATAGAAGCTAACGACAAGAGGGTCAAGACCTGCAACTCCAGGGTCGACAAAATCCCGGGTTCACCCTCGGTCCTGAAAGGTGTGGACTTGAAGAAATTCGTGCAAAGGCCATTCCTTGAGGAAGCAGCTCCGAAACCCATTCCCAAGAAGTTTAGAATGTCAGAACTCCCAAAATACAACAAGACCTTAGACCCCAATGAGCACGTTACTGCCTACACATGTGCAGTAAATGGCAACGACATAAAAGACGATGAGATCGAGTCTGTCTTACTGAAGAAGTTCGGGGAATCACTCTCAAAGGGGGCCATGATGTGGTATCACAACCTAACTCCTAACTCCATAGACTCATTTGCCATGATGCAGACTCCTTCATAAAGTCACATGCTGGTGCCATCAAAGTAGACACGAGGAAATCTGACGTATCTAAATCAAGCAAAGGGAGAATGAGATGTTGCGAGAATTTTTATCTCACTTACAAATGGAAAAAATGGAACTATCTCCGGTCTCCGACTACTGGGCAGTGCATGCCTTTACTCAAGGCCTGAATGAACGGAGTTTAATCGCTTCGAGGCAGCTGAAAGAGAATCTGGCCGAGTATCCTGCCGTGACCTGGTCGGATGTCCACAACCGATATCAGTCAAAAATCAGGGTCAAGGACGACCAGCTGGGAGGCCCCTCAGGCTCAGTATACCCAAGCAAGCTCTTAGCAAAGGAGCCAAGGTCAAACAAAGAAAGGTATCGGCCATACACCGAAGACAGGAGAAACGCCCCAAGGCGCAACCCACCTCGCAATGATTGATTGGTAAACCGAGGACAGAATCCTCGAGGACTCATTAATAAAACCGGATTCGATGGAAACACAGGGCTAATAGGGGTACCACGCTTATCATGATATAACTTCAACGTCGATGTGTCGGATATTATGTTCGCCATTAGCAAAATTAGAGATACCAGATGACATAGGCCTATACAGTCGGATCCTTCCCAAAGGAATCACAACTTAGTATGTGAATTTTATAACACTCACGGTCATAGGACCGAAGATTGACACCACCTCCGAGAGGAAGTAGCAAGGCTACACAATAATGGTCACCTTCGAGAATTCTTCAGCGTCCGGGCCAAAAATCAGTTCCGATAAATAGAGGTGGCCAAAAAGAATGAAGTGAACGAGCCACAACATGTTATCCACATTATCATGGGAGGCATCGACGATCCCCAAGAGCTTGTGATGAGAAAGAGAAAAATGTCCATCACTAGAGAAAAGCGAACTCGGGGGTACATACCCGAGGATGCCCTCACGTTCAGCGAAGAGGACTCCGAGAGCTTGTCTCAACCTCATAATATGCACTGGCAATCTCTTTCTTATTGAATACATTTCAAATCAAACGTGTACTCGTAGATCCAGGCAGCTCGACCAACATTATCAGGTCAAGGGTAATAGAGTAGCTCGAACTGCTAGACCAAATCGTGCCTGCCACTCGAGTCCTTAATGGATTCAACATAGCAAGTGAAACAATGAAAGAAGAAATCACCCTCCCAGTTAGCGTGGCCGGCACAACCTAAAATGTCAAATTTTATGTCATCGAAGGAGACATGAGGTGCAACGCCTTGTTCGGACGACCGTGGAGACACTACATGAGAGCAGTGCCATCCACCCTCCACCAAATGATGAAATACACAACAAAGGATGGGATTAAAACCGTATACGGGAACAACACGCGGCAAAAGAAATGTTTGCAGTACACGATATGGAACTGACACCAATATCTCCACTCTCATAAGAACCAAAGGGCAAACAAACTAATCATCGTCTAAGCCCGATTAAACATAGTAAAGGACCACACCGCATCCTCATTAGAAGCGACAAGGACATATCAGACCTCGGAACATCGCCGACGCATCCCACACTAAGGTATAATAATCTCCCTTTTCATTCTATATTTTATACTAACCTTCATGCAGGCACCTGATCGAAACAACCAGAGCTCTTCCCAACCCGAAGGCCTAGGTTTCGAAAGCATACGTTGTACTCTTTTCCTTCGGCTGGGTTTCATCCTGAGAAGGGTTTTACCGTCAAGGTTTTTAACGAGGCAACATCTATATGCTACCTAAGGAAGATCCAAACAAATGTCCGAGGCTTCTTTTGCAATCAACCTCGAACATTAGAGGGCATCCCCTGGAAGATCATCTCCTTAGAAAAGCCAAAAAATGCTAAATGGGGCCTCAATAGGAAAATGATGTACATGGCCAAACGGTCGAATGAGCCATGCCCGTATAGCCGGGCCCCCGATGGCAGAGACATATGTACTTGTATCAAGTAATCAAAGAATACCTTTATCAAAGCATATCATACTCTAAAGGAAACTCAACATTTTCAAAAATAGTTCCTCTATCAGAATGTCCCGAGCACTCGGGGACTGGTGTCAACAGTTCAGCAACTGAGCGACCTCCGGGTCAGGACTCCAAACTTATAAGCCCTCAACAAGGCAACATGAAAATCATGAAACATCTCCAAGGTCGAAAGTGCCCCGAATACTCGGGGACTGGCGTCAAAATCTCAAAAATGCACGACCTCAGGGTCGGGATCTCCAAAATTATAAGCCCTCAACGAGGCAATACGAAATCTAGAAGTGACGGCTTTCGAGCCAAAGTACCCTCGATGACTCGGGGACTGTCGCCAATTGCCATTCATTAAAAACCCGAGGCCATAAGACTCCGAGTGGGTACTCGGCCTTGTAAGACCTATATAAGGCAACAACAATATCTGTAAGACCTCAAGCAAGGCATGAACAATACTTGTACCATCCAAAACTGTAAGACCTCAAGCAAGACATGAACAATACTTGTACCAAGTATCCAAAATTGTAAGACCTCAAAGGCATGAAAAATTTTGTAAGACCTTATTACAGGTAGTGCTGTATTCTGGCCCGGGCCCGGGCCTAAATGGGCAAAACGAGTCGGGCTTAACGGGCATGGGCTTAGCGGGCCTGGGCTCTGGCGGTCCCGGGCCTCACAGTACCGGGCTTCATGGGCTCAACGGGTGGGACCAGCCCGTGACGGGCCTAAGCCCATATGGTCCTGGGCTAAACGGGTCGGGCTCGTGGGCTTAGCGGGCCTAACGAGCTTTTTTATTTTCGGGTTTTTTTTTTTAAAATTTTTTTTGTTTAAGGCAATTTCTCGTAAACCATATCATGGCTATATAAAAATATATGTAGTATATATATGTAGAAATCTAATTATTAAAGTGCTTGACGAAAAAGTAAAATAACAAAACAATAGTAAAACTAAATTGCCATGCATAATAAATTAATAAAAAAGTACAACATGAAACATAAATACGTCTAATAATTTTAAAATAACACAAATT
>MU676193.1:17403-32894 GCA_026770625.1 Nicotiana glauca
ATCAATACAATACTTTATATGCCTCCTTAAAATGCCCAAGGTACACCCTGAACGAAAATTTAAGACTCTTCCACAGTTCTTGCACTTTAATCTTTAGCCTTCTTCATTTTCTTCAAGCACTTTATAGTAATGCGAAATAAATAAGCGCACTCTTTCCGAACGAGGCATGATGTAACTTGAAAATTAATATTGAGACTTGAAGTCTTGAGAGATTGAGAGATTGAGAGAAATTTAGATTGAGAAATGAGTATTGTGTATTGAAATGAAGAAGAGGGAGGGGGGTATTTATAGTGTTAGAGAAGGTTAGTTTTATAAATTGAACAAAATTAAGAAATGGCTATTTGTGCAATATGACGGTTTTTTCTCATTGGGATTTGGGGGTGGGGCCCTCATTTTAAAAAATCTTGTTTTGTAGTATATATAGTATACTAGTATAGTATGTATGTATATATATGTGTGTGTGTGTATATATATATATATATGTATATATATATATGTATATATATATTTTCATATATAATTTCTTGTAGTGTATATTGTATGTTATGTATATATATTAGTTTATATATTTTCTTGTAGTATATATTGTATGTTATGTATATATATTATAGCTTATATATTTTCGCAAGTTAAAGACAAAAAAATATTGCAAAAAGATATTCAAGGGCATGTCTTATAATTTTTATTATAAAAAATGGCATATCTTTCTTAGTCTTCCTCCCCCCAATGGAATGAACACAACAAGGTACTAATACCACCATTAAAAGGAAAAAAAACTAAAAGAAGATGTGCCAAAGTACAAGTTACACCATAATCTACGTTGTATCTCTAACAAATCTCATAAATCCTTCAAGGTTCGGAGGAGGTTACGTTGGTAGTGGTGGAAAAGAAGCTTGTTCATCACCACTTTCGGGCGAAGCAGCATCCTTCGCAAGTTCTGCCATCATTTCTTCATAAGCTTCATTTATCTCCGATTGTGATTCCGCAATTCCAAAATTTCTTCTTTCCGAGCGGATCCAATCTCTGAACTGTACTGATTTTTCCAAGCTCTCCCTCATAGATGCTCTATGATCACCTATTTGAAGTCTTGCTTGACTGAAAGCGCTCTCTAGTGCTGCAATATAAATTCAACAAACAAATCACATAGTGCTGCAATATAAACCAAACAATTTGAAATAGTAGGATAATATTGCCCAGAAAATGCATTTGTAGCAATTTGAAAATGTTCTAAAAAATCTAAAAGAATTTTAACATTCGTCCAATCTTGAGTAGTAAGCATTTCACCATCATCCTCACCACCTACCCGAGAGTTAAACGTTGCATTAATTGGGTTTCTATATTCATATGCAACTACTAAACTTTTGTACATACAATTCCATCTAGTCGGGCAAGCTTTAGGAACCTTTCTTTCTCTAAGGCCATATTCATCATATTTTTTATAATAGTCTCTAAGTCTACTTCTACGGTTTGAATAAAAAAGCCAAATAGAAGCCATTCTAACCTTGTGTATTTCTAAATTTAAAATTTTCATACCATCACCGACAATTAAATGATAAATATGACAAATACATCTAACATGGAATGTATTACTAAATGCAGGATTTAGTGTTCTTGTAAGTATGCCTATACCACTAGTGTTACTAGAAGCATTATCCATAGAAATTGCCATTATTTTATCTCTAAAACAAAAATATCTACAAATATCTGCAACAGTGTTAGAAATAAATGTACCTTTGTGACATGAATTAATTATTCTATAAGCAATAATGCGTTTTTGCATTGTCCACTCCTCATCTATCCAATGACTTGTAACAGTTAGATAATCACAATCATTACCACTTTTACCAATATTAGTAGTAATAGAAATCCGATTACTTATATGAGTAAATAAATACCGCAAATATTATTCATATTCATGTTTATATTTATAAATATCGCTCTTAACTGTTGCGCGAGGCCAACCTTTATAAGTAAGATTAAAAACTCTTCTAATATAATGCACCCAATTAGGATTAGAAGGAAAATAATAGGGTAAGCACATAACGTTAACCATCTTTGCTAATCGTTGAATAGGGTAAGCCGAACAACTTCTTGAAAATTGAAAATCGTTGAAGACTTGAAGACATGAATACTTCAATTCACCAACTTTACAATTTTCCACGAAATTTCAATAATAAAATAAGCAATTATAGAAGAGAGATTGAGAGAGATTGATGAATTGGTGAGTAAATATGAAAGAATGAGGGGGTATTTATAGTTGAGAATTGGGAAAAAGTATAATTATATAAAGTTTGGGGTTAAAATAAAGTTTGGGGGCCAAATGACTATTTTTTAAACTTCCAAACGGTCAAAATTGCAGCCCAACGACTACTTTTTTAATTTTTGACCGTTGCCTATATTTAAAAAATTTTTTTTTTTAAAAAAATAGCTGTTGAGGCCCGGGACTGGCTATATACTACCCGGCCCGCCCCGGGCTTTTTGCACCATTAAGCACTGGCACACCAGGACTGGCCCGCTAAGCCCATTTAGCCCGTTAGGACTGCGGGCCCGGTCCAAGCCCGACCCATAGTACACTATTAATTACAGGCATAAACTCAATCCTAAAGCTTAGGCTATATATCAAACTTGTAAGACCCCTAAAAAGGCATACCCTCGATATAGACACGTAAACTATTTCACTCGGGACCAAAAATAGCTCTGGCCAAGAACAAATGACTATGGTCATATAGCTGTACGAGCCAAACTAACGCGACTCGGGGGCGCCCGACCGTCGCTACAAAATCATAGGCCATTACTTTGAATCTACTTTGAAAAGAACCGGTAAAACAGGCTACCCTCAATATAGGCAAAAGAGCTTCGACCACGTCATTTCCAAATCACAGGCTTCGAGCTACTCAGCCTCTGAGCCAAACCTTTAGAGGTGATTGAACATCGCCACAAAATGACTTGAAATTGAGGTTCTTCCCAAACCGACGACGGGTCAGGAAAAATTACTTTAAAAGTCCTTAACAAAAGGAAAATAAAGCCAATAAAAGGCAGCTTTGACCCAAAGCGTAAGAGCCATTATCGCCAGCATACATTAAAAGGCCCCATCGGCCCAAAGCGTAAGAGCCATTGTCGCCAGCTCACACAAACATGAAAGCTTGAGGGTCGATTGAGCTCGAGTCGAAACCTGACTTGGAGACTGAACCCAAAAAAGTTAACTACATATGCCTTAGGGAAAGCGTAAGAGCCATTGTCGCCAGCCTAATGAGCCTCAGGGCCACACACATAAAAGGTCGCTTTGATTAAAGGCATAAGAGCCATTGTCGCTAGCTCACACAAACATAAAAGCTTGAGGGTTGAATGGTCTCGAGTTGCAATCCGACTGAGGGAACAAACCCAAAATAGTTTAGCAAAGTCATAAGAACTCAAACGGTAGCTTATACTAAAGGTAGCATTGACCAAGCGCGTAAGAGGCCCCGGGCTAGCCTAATGAGCCCCAGGGCCATATCACGAATACAAGGATTCTCACTGACTCTGAGAATAGTTCACCTGGACAAATTCTAGACAAAAAAGGGGCACATAAAAAGTAAAGCCACAAGGTTTTATTTTATACACATACGAGAAAAAACACATTCCCCATCTACAAACATACTCTAAAAATGCTACATACAAAATGGCAAAATATACGCCCTACCCCTGGGATCTACGACCTACCATCCTTGTCTTCGCTCTCTTTGGTGTCAGACAGAAGCAACCGAGCATCATGCTCATTCGCCCTCGGTCGCACTAACTCTTCCGAGAGAACAAAATCGCTAGCGCAGATCTCCTCAAGAATCTTTCTTCAAGACTTGCAACAAGCATATTTTTTTATCCTCTCCTCGCGATCGAGGATCCTCCTCAACTCGACTTGAGTATCGGTAGCATCCTACAAATAAATTGCCATCTCCTAATCAGCCTTAGTTTGGCTTAGTGCTGCTCCAGTCCGAACATCAACGATCTCAACCCTGACCTTTGAAAGCTCAGATTCGAGCTTCATGATCATATTCGCTTGAAATAAAGCATTATCATGAGCTAAGCGAAGTTGAACCTTGAAGGCAGGAACTTTAGCGAAGTTATACCTCTCCTCTAAAACCTGAGCCTTCATCCTAGCTCTTAGCTCATCACAGTCATTCTTGACTCAGTCAGCTTTATCCCGAAGATGTTCCAGGGCCTCCGTCTTTTTCTACAACTGGGATAAATGAAGTGTTAGCCTTAGAAGATAAAAGCAAGAACGCATACGCACTCGGGATGAAAAATTACCTGTTCCATCAAGTAGCTCTCGTAATTTGAGCTCCGGGACGCCTTATATAGAAAGTATGCCAGCTCGACCTCCTTTTCCTCACAAAGAAAGACACGGGATTCAAAAGGCCTATGTCAAAACTCACCGCGAAATGAAGCCGACAGACTTCCTCGAAGGCCGAGGGCAGATCTATTAATCTAGTCCCCCCTGCCCTTGAAGAAGCGACTCTAGTCGAGGTACAGTCGCTCAAAGAAACTACCTTTCCAGAACCAAGAACTTCATGCGCGACATGCTCAGATGTTGTTTCCGTCTCAAAGCTCTAGCCCCATTTTGCCTTACTCTGAGCGCCATCACCTTGTGAATGCATATCCTGCTTGTTTCTATCATTCTTTAGCCCGGAAGCTGGCAACCCCTTCCCCTCTTAGGAGGAGCACGACCTCACCTCATAAGACTCTTTGATACCTACGGTAGTGAGATTAATTTGCATAAAGGGAAAATGCCTCTCCAAATGAACAAAGGGTAAAGAAAAAGTAGTATAAACACACACTGTGATGTTTTGCTTCCCATCTGTCCGGGGACATAGCTTGCCACCTATGTTCGTCACAAGTCGAGTGGATTGCCAACTTCTGGACCCAACCAGGCAGATCTAGAACATCTCCTGGAGCCCATGAAACCACTAAAGAAAAGGAAAAAACACGGTTACAAAACTAGCCTTCTCCATAAATGAATTTGAGAAGGCACGGGATGTACCACTTATGTGTAAAGTTCCATCCCTCGGGGAATGGCATAAGTTCAACAGGGATAACATCAACAGTCCGAACCCAAACAAAATGACTTATCCAATCTCGATCTCCATCCTCCTCATTGTCAACAACGAATGGCGTGATTTATTACACCACAAGGTTAGCAGATCTCGGTATTGAAAGGGCCGATACAACCTAATGATATGGCTAAGAGTAAATTCAAGCCCCGCCTTCTCCGAAAAGAAGTTCATCATCAACATTACTCACCAAAATGATGGATATATCTGCGCCAAGGTAATCAGATACTTCAAACAGAAGTCAAGCACAACCCTATCAAGGGGTCCTAGTGTGAAAGGATACGTGTACACGTTCAGGAATCCATCAACATGATTCGAGATGCCCTCATCCAGGGAAAGAGTCTGTAACAATACTCTATCCTCCCATCTGCACTCTCTCCTCACTAACTCAAGGTGCCCCTCTCCTATCGAAGAAATAATCTTCAAGAAAGACTCTCTTTGATCCTGAGCATCGGGGGAGGAACTCTCCCCTATCTGCCAAACAAGCCCCGATGTAACAGTCATGGCTACGGTGAGACTAGAAGAAATAAAGCAGGAAATTGCACAAATACTTTAGTGCTAAGGTAATGAAGGGATCTACGCCGGAACTAGAGGATAACTATCTAAAATGGGGAGATCCCTAAAGGAGCGAAAGCGACCCTATATATATATATGGAGCCAACAACATCATCTCCAATCCCAAGTGGTACCCGACCTCGAGGATATCCATCAAAAAAGAAGCTAGGCTTTAAGAAGTCAACTGCATCATCTCCAGTACCGAGGTGGTACCCGACCTCGAGGACCTCCATAAAAAAGAAGCTAGGCTTTAAGAATCCAACGGGATCATCTTCGGTCCTGAAATGGTACCCGATCTTGGGGACCTCCTTCAAGGAAGAAATTTAGACTCCAGGAAGCATTTAGCACCATTCCAGGATTCGAGATGGTACCCTGTCTCGAAGGCTCCTCTCAAGAAGAAAAATAAGCACTTTGAGCTCCGTCCATAAGGTTTCGACCTCAGGATATCGCCTAAAGTTTGGTGACCCCTCATCCGGGACCTATCTATAACGCCTTAAAGGTTATCTACATCAAGTTCAAAGAAAGTCTCCAGGTGCCCAAAGCTAACCCTCACTCAAAGGCCACTCTCGAAGATTTCAAGACTCGAGGTATTATTTTCATATAACCCAAGGTAAAGGTCCCAGCGGCCCGAGTCTATCAGACCAATTCAAGCTTGGTCCGAGGAACAACAGAGGGTTCTGAGAGGTGCCAATTTTATCGACCAAAGGCCAGAAAGAATAACTCGCACCCGGGTTAGATATCGGCAATAGTCGACAAAGGCATACATTGAGAGTCTCCATAAATTTAAAAGAATATGGAAAGCATCAAAGACGAAAGTCGAGTAAATCCTTGTATTCATAAACGTTTGGTTATAATAGCCATCGAGGGGCCCTCACATCTGATTACAAAAGCCCACAAGAGGTCCTTACACATAAATAAAGAAGCAAAGGGGTACACACCCATAGTAAAAGCATAAAAACCCAATCTACCCTCAAGGGTCTATCTCCAGTAGCAGCGTTTCCGAGCACTATCCCCATGGACATGCACCCTCAATGATCTCGTCCCAATTTCTCAAAGTAGCACTTCATAGGAGAAGATGAAGAAGAAAGTAGGAGGAGCAGAAAGGGATGAAAAGACGCCATAGCCCAGTAGAGGGCTCGATGGCCGTCAGCCTTGCTTGCACGGCATGTCTATTTTAAGTCCACTTCTTGGGGCGTTATGCCATGCAAGCCACCGGCCAAAGATGCTACTTCACCCCAAGGAATCCAAAGGGGGTGTAGTGCGCCAGGCCGGAGTAGGAGGGTGAGCAACAGAGTATAGTCCGAGCACTCTCATGAGAAGCAGTGTATAGTCCAAACACATTCCTAAGCTGGAAGAAATCGATTCCCCTATATCGAGCCAACGACGACAACAGTAACAATAATGACTAAACAACATAATCCCACTCAGCGAGGGAGAGCCCAGGCATAGGGCCGAGGCATGTCTCATGAAGACACCGCCGTCTAACCTCAAAACCATGGATCCCAAACATGGTAGGTAGCTATGGAGGAAGATAGTGAAAGAAAGAGATGAATGAACAAAGAAAGGCATTTAGATGAAAAGGTAGTGTCGGAAGGCCCCATTTATAGGGGTGATAACACTGACATTAATGCCTTTGAAGGACGGATCGGCAGGCAAAATCAATACGCCATTGAAAAATGAGTCAACGGTGATATTATGGCCTTGAAGAAGGGGATCGGCAGCACATTGAATGACGGTGAAAAGACAAGTCTATGGGGATGCCCCGATTATCGTAAAGGTTGGTGTCATAAGTATAATGTCGTCAATATGATGTCATCATGAGAATTTCAAAGAATCGGATATTAAGGTCGTTTCTCATCATTCCTCTCTAAGAAATATAGGGACTATCTGTATATGGCAAACTTGGAGAGTCTAACTTCTCGTTATTTAAGGCAGTTTAGAAGATCATCTCGAGGCCTCAAGTCTACAAAGCTATGGCCGAGTCTCCTTCCTCAAGGGTTGTTGTCACCCGACCCCAGGGCAATTCAAACCGCGACTATGATGAAGATAGGGAGCTCCCAAGGCGAACAACTAAGACTGACAAAGCCTAGCCGATCTACCCTGAACTTGAATCAGGGTGTCTCGTCTAGTTGTCCCATCCCACATTTTTACAATTAATGCCTTTTGTACTATATAGGGCCTCCCCTCCTATATAAAGAGGGCCCTAGTCATTTTGTAAGGTCTGTTGCTCCAATTACTCCACACCAAATATAACAAAACATTCTCTTTTCTCTCTAACATACTATCTCGATATTATTGCCCTTGTTTATTATCTTCATACTTGTTCTTCATTTATTGCTTATCATTGGCCATAAAGAGCCTTCACTGATTGTTTTATAACTGTTAACCCTTCCCCAATTACACTTAATAGCTCGAGCCCGAGCCCGAGCCTAGGAATCGACCTTGAGGGCCAGTATCGGTCAGTCCGAGGCCCCGATTGGCTTGCTCATTATTGCGACCAAAACACTCATGCAAGTGTACGCGATCGACAAGTAATATAGTAGTAAGTAAAGTATCGTTCCCACGAGGAATTGTGATAAACTTATTGACTGATGCAGACTAAAGAAATTATCAATTCAAGCTAAATTATCATAACATTTATAAAGAACCAATTTACAAATGATTCAGTAATTAAACAATAATACAATGCAAAATTACTACAACGATTATATAATTTTCTTTTAACAATTTTTATAAAAGATATTCTAGGGTCATGGGCTTGCTAGAGATCATGCCAAGTTCTTAGCTTAAGATTTATTTATTGAATTATCTGGGTTATTGATTATAAGGTTAACAATACCCATAAGAATATGTCGAATTCTTATGCGCCTATTCAAGTTAAATTAATACCTATATGTCTATGGCATTAATATTAACAAGAATGCGTTTACAATTCCTATTTTTCAACCAAACAAGGCAATTAAGTATATGTCTATTTTAGTCGCAAATCTTTCACCCGATGCCCAGGATTCAGATCTTGTTCTATTTGATTCTATTTGCAATCAAGAATTTCCTTTTTAAAGTTTAATTCAATATTCATAAATAGTATTTCACTGTTAGCTACGGAGTAAAATAATTAAAAGCAGAATCAAATAAACAACCCATAACGATAAATTCAAGATCTTCAATCTAAGCTTCAAACAACATAATCATCTAACACCCATGACCCTAGAATATTTGGGTTCTTAGCTAGACATATTTATACAAATATCAACCACAAAAGTCTTGATCATACTATAAATAAATACTAAGAGAAAGTTTAGAAGAACTCTTTCAATCCTTGCTCCAAGATGAGTCTCTTCCTCTTTCTTCTCTCTCTAATCTTCCCCTCAATAATTGAGCTAGCTTGTCCTTTTATGGTTTTAGTGGATTTACACCTAGACTTCCAATTTTGCCCCTAACAAATAAATTTCGGAATTTGGACTAGCGCAAGCTCGCGCATCCTTCGCGCATATTCCTTGACATTCTGCCTCCAGCTCCTTAACTAGCGCGAGCTCGCGCATCCTTCGCGCATGAGCTCGCGCTTCTGGGCCATTATTTCTTCCATTCTTTGTCTCATCCTTGCGCGCATTCAGCTTCGAGGGGTCGTTCTTGCTCGTAAATAGTTCCAATAGCCTCTTGAAAGCATCACATAAGCTCCTCATCCTGCAATGTATACAATTTACAATTAGAGCCTATTTTTCATCAATTAACCATATTATGACATTGGAATATAATCAAGCGGAATCATAAACAATAGCTAAATTACCTAAATTTAGCCTACTATCAATACCCCACACTTAATTCATTGCTAGTCCTCGAGCAATCAAACTATACTTTCTAGAGGTTCCTTCACTCAACCATTTCCCCTAACGTATTACACCCTGAATAATTTATATACATTACGCCTAGCAGTGAACAATCCTAGCCTCAAAGGTCGACTCTTAAGTGCCATGCAATATTCATACTTCCTCAAAATACTCTACACAGAAGTTAAGACTTTCTTTTCCGTCACGAATCATATGCCCTCACAATCACGTCAACGCAAATTGAAATCAATCCAAACATTCAAGTCATATACTCACAATATCAAAGAAATCACTCACCCTCACAAAAGAAGTCACATGCATGCAATTGGTACCATAAGCTTGCCCTTAATGTAAATCTCTACTAATGTAGGCTTGCTCGACCTAAAATCAATTAGGACTTTTTCATGGTTGTAATGTGGGCCAAGGGACAAGTAGGATATATTTAGGAATAGTGACTAACCCTCCTAAGCACTTTAGCACGTCACATAATCAACTTTTGGCGCAATTTCTTCAATCCACTTCACTTTCACCAACAATTCACCCCAAAAATGTTCCCTTATTCTTTAAGCATTACATTAATTCATACCCACTAGTTGGAACAAGACAACAAGTTTTCTTTTTTTTTTCTTTTCAAGTTCTTTTTTTTACATTCATATTACTAGTGGTGTAGTAATTTACAAAACACGTGCACCTTTTCTTCTTTTCATTAGTTCCACTCAAAAGCCACCCCTCACTTAGTTCCTTCTTACTTCTTTTAGCGCTCATCTAATTAAAGTGCTTTAAGAGGCAAAAGGGTCAAAGATATCAATTAAGAACAAAAAGGATATCGGCTTGTAATGTGGGTGCCAAACAAAAGTCTATAGGCTCAAAAGGGTTAATTAGGGATGAATTTTATTTGTGATAAGCAATTAAGCTCAAAAAGATCAAAGAAAGCCTAAAGTCATTTTTCAAACCAAGTATCACCTAAAATTTCGCTTCAACTCACATACCGGGCAAGTTCTAGACACAAGTACAAGATAGTATAATATGCGGAATATAACCCAAACACAGCCCGATACAGGGGTGTCACTAGTCACGAGCATCTAACAACAAGGAATACTCCAAAGCAACTACAGAATTCAGTAAAAAATTAAAGACATGAAGAAATAAGATAGAGAGGAGCTCCAGGCTGTGAACGCCAACAGCTACCTAAAAACTCCTCGGATCCGCCTGAAGCTGGAAATGATCAACACTCAGGAGCGGGACCAGATACACTTGAATCTGCATACATGGTGTAGAGAGTAAAGTGAGTACTCAAACTCAGTGAGTGACAAATGTAAATAATGACTGAAAGTAAGAAAACACAAAATGCACAAAGTATTCTATAATGAAGCAGTAAAACCATTTAAAACAGTAAACCAGTGAAAAGATAGGTGAAATCCCTTATTCAACAAGTAAGTAGGAAATTGACAGGCAATTAAGGAATAATAAACACATAGAAGTTTGCCCCTCGGGCTTAGTATCAACAAATCTGCCCCTCGGGTAACATCTCAGAACAATATCAGCCCCTCAAGCTCAATCTCACATCATACTGGGTACCCGCGCTCACTAGGGGTGTGCAGAATCCTGGAGGGGCCCCTTATGGACCAAGCGCAATATCAAGACATCTCCTGGTGTCATCACTAGGCCCTCTGCCTCATATTAATCCAGCCACCTCGTGGCGTACGTATATGATGCCCTCGGCCTCAAATCAATATCAGTGTTTCCTCACAACATAGGCACTCGGCCTTTCTAATTCAAAAATCCCCACAAGCCACTCGGGCAATAATAAAACATTGTTTCTTATCCCAAACATCATTTAAAATGTCATTTAAGTATTAAAATGGAGTAAATATTGCTGAGTACGAAAATAGTGGAAAATAACATGATTGAGTTCAAGTACAAAGTCAAAACAGAGAGGAAGTATCAATAAAATTCCCCGAAGGGTTCAAATAGTTGGCACAAAGCCCAAATATGGCATTCAGTCCAAATAATGATGATAACAATAAGATTTCAGTCAAATACGCGGTAAAATCATCAATCGGGACGGACCAAGTCACAATCCCTAATAGTGTACGACCCCACGCTCGTCATCAAGCGTGTGCCTCACCTCAATATTGTACTATGATGTGCAATCTGGGGTTTCAAACCCTCATACCATCATTTACAATCATTACTCACCGCGAACCAGTCAAATCTCTAGCTCGCGATGCCTTTGCCCCTCGAATCGACCTCCACTCTCATCGAATCTATCAAAAATCAGAACTAGGACGTAAAAATAGGCTAAGGAAATGAAGCCCAAGCAAAAACAATCAACAATTAGCACAAATCCCAAAATTATCAAAACCAGAACCCCGGGCCCACATCTTGGAATTCGATAATTTTTACACCAATATATTCCTTATCTTCCCACGAGTTCATACATACCAAAAGTTCAGAAATCAGACCTCAAATGGTCCATCAAATCCTCAACCAAAAGTCTAAATTTCCAAGCCCTTGTTCTTCACCTTTTGGCTTAATTTCCATGATTTACTAGGTGGAAATCACATTAAAATCGAGTTTTAAAACCAATAATCTTACCTCCAAGTGATTCCCCTTGAATACCTCTTCAATCCTCTTCAAAAAGCTTCAAGATCGACCAATAATGGAGGACCTTAGCCTCAAATTTGTGGAAATGAGCTTTTAAAACATTCTGCCCAGCTATTAAATTTCCTTCATTGCGATCGCTGGACAACCTTCGCGATCGCAAAGCATAATTCATCACCTCCCAAAATTTACTCTATGCGAACGCGTGAAATACCATGCGAACGCGATGCTCAAGCATCTGACCCTATGCGATCTCGGACTGGCCACCGCGTTCGCGATGAACAACTTCTATCCAAGACTCCTGGTCCACTTAACCTACTCGAACGCGACCTTCACTACGCATTCACGATCAAAAAATTCCTCACCTCTATGCGATCGCAACCCAACTTCCGTGAATGCGAAGAACAACAGGACTTCCCCCTCAAAACCTTCTACGCTATCACGAGAGTCCCTACGCGATCGCGAAGAGGAATTCTCTGCAAGATCCTGCAATTCTGCAACATCTCCAAGGCATGAAATGGCCGGTTGACCATCCGAAACTCACCCGAGGCCCCCGGGACCTCAACCAAAGGCATCAATATATCCTAAAACCTTATTCAAACTTGTACCAATCTTCAAATCACTTCAAACAACATCACATCAACCAAAACACATCGGATTCAAGCCTAAGTTTCTAAAATCTTCCGAATTGCGCTTTTGATTAAAAACCCAACCAAACCACGTTCGAATAACCTAAAATTTGCTCGCACATCCCAAATGACACTACGAATGTACTGCAACTCTCAGAATTCCATTCCGACCCCTATATCAAAATCTCGCCTATCAACTGGAAATCACCAAAATATCAACTTTGCCAATTCAAGCCTAAATCTTCTCCGAACCTCCAAAACCCATTCAAATCACACTCCTAAATCTCAAATCACCTCCCGAAGCTAACAACCATCGGAAATCACATCCGAGCCCTCTAACACATAAGTCAACATCTAGTTGTCTTTTCCAACTTAAGCCTTCTTAAAAGAGACTAAGTGTCTCAAACCTTACCAAAATCATTCCAGATTCGATTCGACCAACCCGACACCACATGTGACAACCCGACCCGTTGTCTCATGAGTCACTGCTTTGTTTTCCCCATTTTCTACTTCTTTATGCTTCATTATCAGTGTTTTGTGTGATTGAGTTGGTTTGGAGTGATTTTAGAAGGAAATGAGACACTTAGTCTCTTTAAGGAAGGCTTAGTTTGGAAAAGTCAATCGGATGTTGACTTATGTGTTAGAGGGATCGGATAAGATTTTTGATGATTCGGTTAGCTTTGGGGGATGATTTGTGACTTAGGAGTGTAATCGAAAGTGGTTTTAGAGGTCCGGTGTAGAATTAGACTTGAATTGGCGAAGTTAGTATTTTTACGAATTCCAGTTGATAGGTGAGATTTTGATCCGAGGGTTGGAATGGAATTTCGAGAGTTGCTGTATTTTTGTTAAGTGATTTGGGATGTGTGTGTAAAATTTCAGGTCATTCGGAGGTGATTTGGTTAGGTTTTGATCAAATGCATGTTTCGGAAGTTTTAGAAGAACTTAGGCTTGAATTCGATGAGAAATGACAGTTTTAGTGATGTTTTAGGTGTCTTAATGATTGGAACTAGTTTGAATGATGTTATGAGAGGTGTTGGTACTTTTGGTTGAGGTCCCGGGGGCCACGGGGTGATTTCGAATGACTAACGGGAAGTTTTGGACTTGTGGAATTCAAAATTCACTGCTGCTTCTGGTATTTTCGCTTCTGCGAAATTGGGACCGCAGGTGCGGAGGATAGGGGCACAAGTGTGGTTTTATGTGGGCTCATCAGGGATCGCAAATGCGGAGTGGGGACTGTATCTGCGGAGTTGTAGATGCGACTATTTGACCGCATATGCGGTATTTGAGGCTTAAGGTATGTTTCTTGACTCGCTCGAGGACGAGCGTTTGTTTAAGTTGGGGAGGATCTAATGACCCGATCCGTCGTCTCATGATTCACCGCTCCGTTTTCCCCATTTTCTGCTTCTTTATGCTTCATTATCAGTGTCTTGTGTGATTGAGTTGGTTTGGAGTGATTTTAGAAGGAAATGAGACACTTAGTCTTTTTAAGGAAGGCTTAGTTTGAAAAAGTCAAACGGATGTTGACTTATATGTTAGAGGGCTCAGATATGATTTTTGATGGTTCGGTTAGCTTCAGGAGATGTTTTGTGACTTAGGAGTGTGATCGGAAGTGGTTTTGAAGGTCCGGTGTAGAATTAAGCTTGAATTGGCGAAGTTAGTATTTTAGCGAATTCCGGTTGATAGGTGAGATTTTGATCCGAGGGTCGGAATGGAATTTCGGGAGTTGTTGTAGCTTCGTTAACTAATTTGGGATGTGTGTGTAAAATTTCAGGTTATTCGGAGGCGATTTGGTTGGGTTTTGATCGAATGCGTGTTTCGAAAGTTTTAGAAGAACTTAGGCTTGAATTCGATGAGAAATGATGGTTTTAGTGTTGTTTGAGGTGTTTTAATAATTGGAACTAATTTGAATGATGTTATAGGAGGTGTTGGTGCTTTTGGTTGAGGTCACGGGGGCCTCGGAGTGATTTCGGGCCTAAACCGAGGCCCCCGGGACCTCAACCAAAAGCACCAACACCTCCTATAACATCTTCAAACTATTTCCAATCATTAAAACACCTCAAACAACACTAAAACCATCATTTCTCATCGAATTCAAGCCTAAGTTCTTCTAAAACTTTCGAAACACATATTCGATCAAAAGCCAACCAAATTACCTCCGAATAACCTAAAATTTTACACACACATATCAAATCACTTAACGAAGCTACAGCAACTCTCGGAATTCCATCCTGACCCTCGGATCAAAATCTCACCTATCAACCATAATTCGCCAAAATGCTAACTTCGCCAATTCAAGCTTAATTCTACACCGGGCCTCCAAAATCACTTCCGATCACACTCCTAAGTCACAAATCATCCCCCGAAACTAACCAAACCATCAAAAATTATATCCGATCCCTCTAACACATAAGTCAACATTCAGTTGACTTTTCCAAACTAAGCCTTCCTTAAAGAGAATAAGTGTCTCATTTCCTTCTAAAATCACTCCAAACCAACTCGATCACACAAGACACTAATAATGAAGCATAAAGAAGAAAAAAATGGAGAAAATGGAGCGGTGACTCATGAGACGATAGGTCGGGTCGTCACATCACAAAATACGGATAAACAAAGCATAAAAAGGCAGAAGTGAGGAAAACGAAGCGGTAACTCATGAGATGACTGGCCGGATCATCACAAGAAGTAAGCGTTTAGACATTATTTTACGAATTAGAGGGTGAATGGGAGGTGATCTAAAATGATGATTTTCCTATCCTAGGTTTAATGTAGCGCGGAGGTTTGGAATTGGGAGG
>MU676194.1:3909-38495 GCA_026770625.1 Nicotiana glauca
TTATTTTTTATGTATAAAATTTCTAAAATTTATTTATATATAACGTCGGTTTGGTTTAGATTCGGTTTGACTTATTTTTTGTTAATGCCAAACCAAACCAAGAGCGATCGATTTTTTATTTTCCAACGCCAAACCAACCAAACCAAACCACAAGTCGGTTTTTTTCTTCGGTTTGACTTGGTTCGTCGGTTCGGTTTGGCTTGATGGTTTGGCTTGTACACCCCTATACGTAGGCATACGGAGAGGAAACGGTCCAATTTGCAACACTCTGTTTATTGTTGGTTTAGTTCAAAAAGTCTTAACATCCCCTACTCCACGCTTCTTTCTTCACAAATATGATCCCCTATATATAGACCAAACTACAGTTTTTTCAATTCTATTCAATCTTTCTCTCTAGATTTTCTTCATACTTTATCTTCTTTGGATTTTCAGGTAACTGCGTATCACCCAATTCTTTCTTCTTTTGGTTTTATTCTAACTTCAAACTCCATTACAGTGATATGTTTTTGTTCTTTTCTTGCTGTTCTATTTTTTGTGTAATTTATTTCTGAATTTATCATTTGGAACTATCATTTCTAATTTTTAGGGAAAACCCACTATGCTTCTAGCTATATGCTTGGTTTCTTTTTCGGGGTTTAATATGATTTCTGGGTCTTTGAGAAATCGGCATGAAAGCAGTTAGGTATATGACTATATGAGGGGAGGAATATTCTTAAATTTCTGCTTAGTTAAAGGATGATTGCTGTAATTTACTTCTACAGAAGAAATTTTAAATTTCTCGTTTTGTTATTACGGAGATGTAAATAGAACCAGATATGCACCTTAATTTTCGATATTATTCTTGTAGAAATTGGTCCTTGTTGTCTGGGCCGGATTTTGGCTATTTTTACCGTGTGCACATGAACTCATGATCTTCCCACTAAACTAGTTATTTTATATATACACACACACGCACACATCATAAAATTGATCTAATATTATTTGTTTGCCCCCATGCTCCAAAAAGGTTCAATGGTACACCTGATTGAATGCTGAGTTAATCCAAAGGAACATGAATTGATCACTTAGTACTTCTTTCTGTGTAATTTGTATTCATCGGTCCAAATAGAGCTAAACAGATATCGAGGATTCAGATATCCAACGACAACTAGCTTGGAATTAAGGCCTATTAGTTTTATTACGTTAGAATTGAATACATGATTTTTGGCTTTTCCATTACTTATTAGTGCTATTTCTCTGTATTCCTGTATATTTGTGTTTTTCCTATCTGAACAAAGCTTGGTTTGAGTGTTTTAGTTGACATTTATTCTCTCTTAATCTTTTAGCTCCTTGCAAATCGTTGTTCAATACCATGAACTTTCATTTATTTAGTTGATAAAAGCAGGGATCTTTAACTGAATTTCCTCCTTGTACGTGTCTCACAAAGACAAACTAACTATTGTTTCTATGAACGTGCTCTTAATTTGATCTTGTGTCTTTCTGCAGATAGTTCCTTAATCTGTAGCAGGTCCCACCCCTGTGCAGTTGCTTCATACCCATAAAAAATGCATGGTTTTAAGAAGTCTCCTTTACATTGGAATGCTAGAAAAAACTCTGCAGATCCTGCATTCCATGGTAAATCTGGGTCAAATCCCTTTGATTCTGATGATGAATCTGACAAGAGGCAAACAGTCAAACCATCAAGGAGAACATCATCAGAGCCTTCTGTAGCGACCCCAAATTTGAGTGCAAATCCTTTTGATGATGAAGAAATTAAAGAGACTCCTTCACGTGCTTACTCAACTTCGACAGCAAGAAATAAATACAAGAATGATTTCCGGGAATCTGGAGGATTTGAAAACCAAACTGTAGAGGAATTGGAAGACTATGCTGTATACAAGGCTGAAGAGACTACAAAGTCTGTTAATGGCTGCCTGAAGATTGCAGAAGAGATGCGTGAGGATGCAACGAAAACATTGATCACCTTACATCAACAGGGAGAACAAATTACAAGAACCCATATGACTGCAGCCGACATTGACCATGATCTTAGCAGAGTATTTAGTCCACTGATATCTTTTTTGGTTTTCTGCAAAAGAAGAGACAACTGTGGCCAACAGTATCATCTATGTTATTGGCTTTAATTAACTGCCCATATCTATTATGTGTTTTATATTTCTGATAATTTTGTAAATTATTTCCTGAAGCAACTATCCTCTCTTATTTTTTTCTTTGTTTGTTGGGTTCAAATGATAGTTTCTACTTTCTATTTCATTTGAAGATGAAACTTGTTCGTTTGTCCGATATGCGTCTTTTAGAAGGAAATAGATTTTGGTAAGGGTTTTATTAGATCATAAAGAATCTGCTTTACCCTTTTCCTAGACGTCCTCGTCAAGCCTTTAAAGATGTCTCATGAGCTGTAAATTCTTCATTACATGTTTCTTGATTAGGTAGATTTTGCATTTAATTGCTTTCTGCAGCTGTTTTGCTATTGTTGCTTGTTATCTTGGGTGACTTAAGTTTGAAATTTTATTTCAGGGTGAAAAACTCGTGGGAAGTCTTGGGGGCATCTTTTCTAAGACTTGGAAGCCAAAGAAGAATCGCGCAATTAGAGGACCCGTTATCACAAGAGGTGACTCATTTAATTTGTTCTTCTTATTCATTTAATATGATTTGATATCTGGATTAAATGTGCACAAGATGCTTAGTAACGGAAAGGTCGTGTCAC
This sequence comes from Nicotiana glauca, assembly GCA_026770625.1. NCBI lineage: Eukaryota > Viridiplantae > Streptophyta > Magnoliopsida > Solanales > Solanaceae > Nicotiana > Nicotiana glauca. Next base: position 6,617 of record MU676194.1, read on the forward strand.
CTGACAATGATAGCTAGTCTGACACTGTGTTAATGTGGCAGATGATCCAGTTCAAAGAAGGGGGAACCACTTGGAGCTGAGGGAGAAATTAGGATTGAGCTCAGCACCTAAGGCAAGGTCAAGTTCACAAATACCACCCCCAGAACCTGCGAATGCACTGCAGAAAGTTGAGGTATGTGCATGTGACTTGATACAAGATAGATTATACTGATGTACAAGAACTCTTTTATAAAGTCGTTGAGTGAGTTATGGAATTGGCGTTGCATGGAGTAGAAAAGTCAAAGTTGCTCCCAATAGCATTGGAAAAGTTAAGATTAAGATTAATATGTGAACTTTCCTTTGCCAAAAGGCTTTTTCCTTATTCGTTTTGCCGTGTTTTCATCAGCATGGAGTTATAAGAGTTGTCATCTAAACTTTCAAGGATATCATCTTGCAAGCTATTGTCTTTGATTTGTGATACTTTGTCCGTGAAAGTCATTTTCTGGCTAAAATGGGCTTGGAAATGAGGATTTGTGACTCATGGTGATTTTAGGAAGAGCTAAGAGAGAAATAAAAAGCATAAAAGAAAACACACCAGAAATATGCCGTTGTCATTTGTTCACTTTCCGTGTCTACCAACTCCGTTCTGAAATCATTAAAAACCATCTAAAGTGAAAATAAGATTTGTGGCATTTTTAAAGCAGTTATTATAGTCTGCTTCGAGTTATTGTGCTTTCACATCCCATTTTGTAGATGTGGCTCTTGGATGTAAGAAAGTCAGATCCACGTATCCAAGTGTATGTGTTGCATGAATTTTAATTTAAAGCATATTTGTCCAAAGCGGGGGTTGGATATGTGTAATAATGCAGGATCAACCGTACCCGTGATTGCACAATAACAACCTTGACCGATTAAAAGAATTATGTAGAAGTGACAATGTGTTTACGTGTCTGAATCTTTCTTGTCTTTCTTTAATTCTATTTTATGATATTTTCGTTTTGGTATTTAGATAATAAAATTTTCTCTCTGCAAAGTTAAATGAGGAAATACTAACTAATTTGTTATATACTCTTAATCATCAATGTTTCAACTGGTAAATTGCAACTTCAAATGAAAATGCGAAAATGCTGGAAAAGTGGTGGCAAAGTGATGAAAGATGCAGAAAGCCACAGACCTAAGTGTGACCAAAACTAATCAATAGGGTATCCTGCATATTGGGTAGTTGTAGTTTTAGTGTGTATGTGGATCTCGGGAACTTCCTCATTTAATTTTTGGTTCCTTATTTCTAACTCGGATATTCAGTGAAAACTTGTTTGGTGAGATAGAAATATAATTCTAGAAACTCAACTTCTCCCGAACTTCATTTAAATGATGAGTAAAGAAATGTGAACGGAGGAAAAAGAATAGTGGATCTAACTGGAGGAAAATATCCACTTGCTTTTGGAAGAGTGACTTGTATTTGTATTCACGAAGGGAGGAAATATAAGAAAATAGTTGCGTTGATCTCTGAGTGAAAGACTGAGAGACAACCTTGTTCCATTTTCAATGTGGCTTATTTATTTTATTTATTTTTTATGACGGTGGTGTCCGGACAAGCTTGCGCGCACCTCAATTATTCCACCGGATACCTACTACCTCCCATAGCATAGGTACCAGGTACCGGGTAACTTTGCCCACCAAGGCTCCAAGTGTGGCTTTAAATTTGAGAGAAATTTCATTTAGGAACCCCAAAGCTAAACAACAAAAGTAGTAAAACATTGTGATCTTTGCAGTAACTTAGGTTTCTTGAAAAGGTTGACTTTGTAATGCTTTGGCATGTTGGACCATGAGATGATTCTAATTAGTTCTGGCAGAAATTTTAAGTCCTAGTAACAAAACAAATGTTTATTCTTGGCGACCAGATTGAAGATGGCTCCGCTCCTCCTTGGTTTTCCCCTTTTTTCTTTCTTTGCCTTTTGCATGAATATGAATAGTAATATCATTTAGCTAAGTTACTTCATTTGAAATTTTGACAGCTTGAGAAAGCAAAGCAAGATGATGGCCTATCAGATCTCAGCAACCTGTTGGGGGACCTCAAGAATATGGCTATGGACATGGGATCTGAAATTGAGAGGTTCGTCTTCCAGATTATGGAATCTTGTTAAACGGATTCAATTCTTCCTTTATCTCTTCCTTTCCACTTTCTCCTTATTGTACCATGACACGTTAAAGTACCGTGTTACTTAATACTTGTAAGAATTATATATATGCAACAACAACTACACCTCAATCTTAAACAAGTTAGCATGGACTATATGTATCCTCACTTTCCATATCAATTTATTTAAACCTGTTTCAATCCAATATATTTTCTTTAAAACGTTCTCTAGCACTAGAATTCTCCACAATTTCTAAGAACTCTGTATATGCTGTTGGATATTACAGGCAGAACAAGGCATTGGATCATGTTGAAGATGATGTTGATGAGATTGCTATCAGAGTTAAAGGTGCCAACCAGAGGATTCACCATTTGCTTCGAAAGTAAACCAGTAGACGTCTGTTAGACCTGCTAATGAGCTTTCGGATGTCAACTTGCTTCAGTTCTTTATCCATTCAACTCTTCCTGAGTTCTTCACCAATCCCCCTTTCTGTTAATATTTTGTTATTGTAAATTTCAATTGTACTTTGTATTATGCCTTTACACAACTCTATAACACTAAACCAAAATCGTGTGATATTGGAAATCAGTTCAACAAATTGCTATCCGCATTATTCTTACCAGTAATATTGGTACTATTCTTGTATTTTTGTATTCATAGATCTTTGTTATTACACATTGCCATTTGCTTCCACTGTCCTCTTACCTTGTTACTATTGTTTGTTTATTGCTTCCTTTTCACTGTTCTTGAGCCGAGGGTATTACACGATGTGCCATTTGCTTCTGTTGACCTATTACCTTGTTGTTACTATAGTTTGTTTGTTACTTCTTTTTCACTGTTCTTGAGCCAAGGGTCTATCGAAAACAATCTCATTATCTTCATCAGGTAGGGATAAGATCTACGTATACATTACCCTCTCCGGGCCCCACCCGTGGGATTTCACTGGATTTGTTGTTGTTAATAATTCATCTTTTTTCTTCTTTTTGGATAATTTGATGTCCTAATAATGTTAAACACAAATGTATAGTTTATGAAACACCGATAGAAAACACAGTTACAGTTTATTCTTCAAAACCTTTCTAACCAATATTGACTGGAAGAAAAATCATTTCCCATCCACTTAACATGATACCTGCTTGTGGCAAATGTTTAAATACAGCTATTTGTCTGCTTACAATACTATGCTAGTTGATAACTAGCTTGCACTACATGACACATGTTCCTGGGAAACACTATTAGTAGGGGGAGGGATATATCTAGCTATATAATACATAATTGATAAAAAATTGGCTGCTCATTTTATTGTAGCTAGTGTACACTTACTAAGGTATGAATCCACAGAGTGCTACATTAGAGCTCTCTATTTCCTAATCCTATCTACAACCTGGAGAATTATAGTTGGGGAATACAATGAATTTGATGGACAAGGGGGCAACTGATATTGGAGAGTTTATGTCTACAAGGACTGGAGACAAACTTGGAATGTCTCCATCTTCTGTGAGTTGTAATGGTTTTCCATTCAGGAGCATAGTTATGCTTTGAAGGTTCTCATCTAGTGGAGTCAGATGGTATTCTTCGCGTGATAATGTAACGTCTGATGATTTACTTCCAACCCATGAAAAAGTTTTCTTAAGACCGTGAATAAACGACTTCTTGTGATTTGATTTCTCGTTGGCATGCGAGGTGGTGGTTGCACTAGATTCGATGCCGACCCCGTACTGAGTTTGGTTGCTTAAATTGATCAAAAGTAATGTCACACCTTCCTGCACAAAGGAAACACCAGGAAATTGAAAGGTTAAGTTTTAAGCACATGCAAATCATCACATGTTAATTTGAAACTAGTATACATTAATGAACAACAACAACAACAAACCCAGTGTAATCCCACAAGTGGGATCTGGGGAGTATAGTGTGTACGCAGACCTCACCCCTACCTTTAAAAAGGCAAAGAGCTTGTTTTCGATAGACCCTCGGCTTAGGAAAGATAAAAGGAAGTATACATTAATAAGAAAACTAAATTACTGCAGTATGGCTAGGATAAAACGGGACGCGTGAAATTTTAAGACTTCAGTTCAGGTAACCATCAAATTACTTCCTGTAAAGGTTAATGTATCTCCAGCGAAATGATGCATCTAAATTCCATAAGTGAGCGATTCAAAAATCCACGGAGCTCTTACTCTATCTCTTGTACAGTGGGCATAAGAGCGCAGATATGATGATGAATTGCTGCTAACAGCAAGAACTCCTTTTCCCATCAGCCGATGCCAAAGAAGTGCACTGTGTTCGTTGAAAAAGGAGGATAACGATTTCAGATCAGATTGTCAGGGACTTAATAACAAGAATTAAGGAAGATGTTCTTTTTAGTAGCAGAGAGAATCAACCTTGAATTGGTAAGCCAATCACCTCACCTGTAATAATCAGGATTTGGGATAAATGTGCTTGTGTCAAGGAGCCCATAGTTTCCTCCAATAAAAGTCTGCCTGCAATATACTTTAGTGTGGTACTTGGCTGCCATCCCAAGCTGATCCAAGTACCTAAATTCCACGTCAAGATAAGGCGTAACACAAACAATTAACTGCTTACAGAATGATAAAAAATAAATCAAGTCGGGGAAGAAATTTACCAAAAACTGTTCACAAATGTGTTAGACACGTTATGACCTCCATTGTTGAAGGCCCCACCAGATTCTCCAACCCAAGCTGAAGTCCAAGGACCATTCATTTCAATGGTTTGACTAAGGTTACTGAATGTGTCAGCAATTTTATTTAAGTGCAGAGGATCTAAAATTTTGTTGACGAGTAGGGGCGTTCATGGTTCGGTTTGGCTCGATTTTTTTCTTAAAACTAAACCAAACCAATTAAAACGGTTTTTTAAATATTCAAACCAAACCAAACCATTCTAGTATAAATTTTATCGGTTTCAATTTTATCGGTTTTATCGGTTTGGTTCGGTTTTGCGGATTTTTCGAGTTTTAAAGATATAGTTTATAATGCAAAGAAATTGATATAAGTGAGATTAGAAAAATAAAAATGAGATATAGGAAAGCGAAACGTAAGGAATATGTGACTACTACACTGATACTAAAACCAACTTGATATCATGCTATTGTCATTCTCATTCCATAGAAAATAACTACAGTGAAATAAGTATCAAAACACCTTACAAAATTAATATCAATTGATATAATAGCAAAATAAAAAATTTACTGCCAAAGTGAAAAATATCCTCAATTGGAGTTACATCAAACAAGTTCACCAAAAACACTATTACTACTACTACTAATTCCACGCATTACCAGTTCTAGTTGGAATCTCAAAATTAATCAATACTCAAAATCATTTAGTTCTATTTATTATTTGTATTGGTACTGAACTTGGGATGGGTCAAAATTATAAAATAAAAATAAAAAGATAGAGAAGATTCATATATATATATATATATATATTGTCGGTTTGGATTGGCCTGGTCCGGTTTTTTGGGGGGTTAATACCAAACCAAACCAAATATTATCGGTTTTTTAAAATTTAAATCCAAACCAAACCAAACCGAGTGATTATCGGTTTATTAATTCGATTTGACTCGGTTTACCGGTTCGGATCGGTTTTTCGGTTTCATTTGAACACCCCTAATGCTAATATATAATTGTATCAATAAATGCATAGAAACAATACATTACAAGATTCATATTATCACAATTTTGTCGTGTTTTTCAAATTATAAAAGAGTCTCTTAAATGAATTCACCAAACACAAACTATTTTTTTTTTTCAAATGTACTTTGGGAAAAAGCACTTCCCAAAAAAAGTATTTTTTAAAAATAAAAAGTTTGCTTGGCCAAACGGGCTCTAAGGCTTGATATGCTTATTATATAATTTTCTGGGTAAATAACGAGGAAATAATTTCTAGTGACCACTTGCAATAGAGTAAAATAATTTTTTTCAAAACCTCTTGTGTATAATGACCAGCAATACGTAATATTGCATCGATAAGAAAGTAAAAAAGAAAGGAAGCCATTAATATTGGCATATTATTTTGTTTCGTTGTGACGTTTTCACTAAAATCCACGTGTACATTATTAAAAAGACAAAAAAAAATTTTAAAATTGTCAATATAGGAATTATATAACTACGTTATTATTTTTGTGTTTTGGTGACTTGGGGAGCTCTGTTCCTGCAAGGAAGTGCTTAACCAGTGAAAGAGCTCTAGCAGGCTGATAACTTGGCACTTGATGTCCTGCTCCTCTCACTGTAGCAAATGTCAAGTTTCCTATGTATACTTGTGCATATCCACCAACCTAAATATAAAAAATATAAAAAAATAAACCTAAATAGCCGCTCACAAAATTGCTTAAAATAAAAATAGCCGACACGCACCTCATCATTGTGGAACCAGGGATACCAAGCTGTTTTAATTAGAAGCTTCATCTTCTTAATAGATTTCTTAGTCGACGTTACTGGTACGATACCATCAGTATCCCCGCTGTATTTACAGACCCATGTATAAATAAATTAAAACCATTAAGAAATTTAATAACACTATATAGAAAAGAAAGAAGAAAAAAACAAGAAAATGGTGGCTTGAGGAGTTAAAAGTGTTCACCTGAATATCCATAGTCGTACTCCATTTGCCATAAGTTCTTTGAGAAGAGGAATTATTGTTAATGGGCTATCCGTCCAACTTTCTATGATATCACTGCAATATTTATAGTTTTATTATGTGATAAGCATCATAATTGGTAACTTGATAAAATTATAATAATGCTACTATGATAGGATTAAATTGCACTGATAGCATTGTCGATGTAAGTTAAAATCTTATTTTTCTCTATGTTTAAATTTGACAAAAACAGAAAACAGAGGAAAAAGGTAGTGGGAATCTATACAATGCAAATGAAGATTGTCTAAATTATGTAGTGAAAATACCTGCATGGCTGCCAATTATACTTAATTTTGGTGACATTGGCGTGGAGAAGCTTTTGAACATCGGGACGATTCATGTAGGAAATTACATAATCATCACTGCATGGATCGATCACTTGCTACAATTTTCCAAAAATTAAATTTTCTTGTTAGTGCAAGTAGAATACAGCATGAATTTAATAAAACAAAGTGCTACATATTTAAAGCTTCGTTTACATAAAGGAACTCTTCCATATGTCCACTCTATAGACCATCTTTTTAAACTGTATGATCTCACAATATATGTTTTACTATTTTACATCACCCTCAAGAGTCTCCACAGGGGCGGAGTGAACCCCTCTCGCCGAAAAATAATACTATACATATAAGCGAAAAATAATACTGTACATATAAGATACAAGGCAAAATCCATTTTGTGACTCTATATATTATATTTTTGATTGCTTTGCCATAGCCTAAAAACATAACTCAGTGATCAAGGGGATTCAAAACCTTTGTGAGATTGCACGTTTAATTCCCGGCCAAAATTCCTTTTAATTTTTTAACATTTTCTTTTTTGAAACCCCTTAATAGAAATCCTACCTCGATTCACACGTACACAACTTTTTCTAAACCTCGCTTTCCATATTGCTCGGTCATTTAAACTCGTCTCAGTACAATATTTAAAAAAACTTAGTTTGTCTAGCACCGTAGTTCTCTACATTATTACTAGTCATTCAAATGATTAGTTTAAATTCAAGCCAATCACAAGTCAAAAACTCTCGCACAGTAACTTACTGAAGTTATCTTGGGGTGAAGAGTGAGGTTGGAATTAGAGCATAAAGGGGCATAAATGTTGTAAACATCAATGGGTTCAGTATCAGCAATAGCAATATCAATGGCATTATCGCATTCTTGTGATTGAGGGAGGGCCTTGTCTGAGAAATTGCAATATCTCTCAATTTGGTCTAAAATCTCATCTGGAATCAACGCATGACTTGCATGGTACTCATACATCCCTTTTCTATCAGTCTCGTAATTTATCACTGCATTGCCAATCTGCAATATACAAAAAAAACATATGTACTATCAAAAGATTTAAGTTCTTATCTATAGACTCATTATATGTTTAAGAAAAAATAAAGTTTCTGCTTTGTTTCTTTAGTATTGAGTGAAGAGCAGAAATTCTCTAAGGAATCAATCATTGTTCCACGCAAACATTTTTTGATACCTCATTGACAAACATAAAGGTAAGACTAGTATATAAAAAATAGCACTAAAATTCAAGCCAAGAGTCTTGCATGCGGTCAATAAAGTGGGTGAAAATTATGAGAAATCATGATTCAAATTCTAACATTAAAATAGGTGAAAATCATGAGAAATTCGGGACACAAATTATAGCAATAAAATGGGTAAAAATAATGAGAAACCGGGATACAATTATAGGAATAAATTGGTTAAAAATCATGAGAACCTAGGATTCAAGTTCTAGCAATAAAATGGGTGAAAATCATGAAAAACCGGGATTCAAATTCTAGCAATAAAATGGGTAAAAAATCAAGAGAAACCAGAATTTAAAATATAGCAAGACAAAAAATGTCAAGCAAATTTTTTATATCTGCCTAAGCTTTAGTGGACGATTATTGAAATAATCTAGGCACCAAACGTAAATGATTCACCGTTATATAAAATAAATTGCAAAGCCGCAATCCAATTATGAAAAGCTTTAAAAAGGGGAGATTAAGGGTGAGTAAAATAACTATGTAACTTTACCATTATTCCCTTTAGGTTGAGAAGAGTCTTCTTGGCATGCTTGTTATGGTGGAGAATTGTTTGTGCCAATTGAGGTACAAAATGCCCAGCATAGCTCTCACCAGCAATATAAAAATCTCTATTTTTGTACTCTGGAAACCTTTGGATCCAATTCAATAAGAATATTACATTGTCAATGGCAGTATTTCTATCTCCATTTGTTTTGACGTCAGAACTTGTATTTGAATATGAAAATCCTACTCCAGCAGGGGACTCCAAGAATAATACGTTTGCCTCTATAAATATGAAATAAACATTCAAATTAAGTTGAAGTTAATTATTTTCTCAATTCCAACAAGAAAAAGTTATAAAACTCATATAAAAAAATAATTAGTTATAATTACCTTGATTCCATGCATAGTGATTCCTATACAATGTCTTTCCATTACTGTGGACTCTAAATGGTCCAAGTTCCTCCATAGCTCCATAGGCAATTGAAGAGCAACCAGGACCTATCAAAAATGAAATTCTAAGGCATTCAAAATTTAGAGTTATTAGCGGAATCTTAATTGTATTATGTTTTTTTAAATGTTTTTCTGTCTATTTCGAGCCGAACCATCGACCAGTTTCTATCTACACATGAATATTAACCATCTTACAACCTGTTTGGATGTCTGTTACCTATCATATTGTATCGTATTGTTAATTTAAATACAATGTTTGTTTTGATTGTTAAATTTTCTTCTACCATATGGTTAAATCCGTCGTTGCATAACAACAAAACCTGCCATTTTATGTAACGACATATTTAGTGTAGTGGCGTTGTTAGTTTATTTTTTTTCTCTAGTCTGCCCCTTCCTTATTATTAAATAGTTATTATTTTATCTTTTACCCTACTTTTTTACATAATAATTTTATTATGTATCTTATTTTTTCTCAGTAATGTAATCAAGTTTATTTTTCATATATCATGAAACGACGACAAACGATACAATCTATCCAAACGCTATATTTATCAAACAATACAATACAATGCAGTACAATACAATAGAATATATTATAAAATGACATGTAACAATCATCCCAACAAGCCGTTAGTAAGAGAGAAGGATTAATTATGTCAACAAACTAAATTTGTGTACCTCCATTTAGCCATAGAAGCAGGGGCAATGATTTGGAATTCTCAGCTTCAACAAAATAATAAAACAATGCACGACCAGCAGATTTGTTGACTGTGACATATCCACCATATTGTTTGAATTTGACAGGTGGTTGACCTGGCAATCTCTTGATTCGATCTTTATGTTTCAATCCCTCCTGAGGAAGAACAACTTTATCCAATTCTAAATAATCAAGGGCTGAACTAAAATGATTATTTTTGTCAATGGCTGAATCTTTTTTCAATAACTTAGTTAAGTAAAGTTTGCCAAGACCATGACTATGCCTCAGGCTTGAAGAAACAATTTGTGAAAGAGTGAGGATTACAAGGAGAAAGAAAGTGATTTTTTCCATGTCTTTTGATCAAATTTGGGAATGAAAATAGAATGAATTGATGGTTCTGTGTAATACCAATTGGAATTTGGGGTGGATCATTTCACCATAATATGATATTTAATTACTTTAAAAGCAAGATTTCCTTATGGTTAACCATATATACGTACAATCAAGCAAGATCTTTGCTATTCAGTATTTTTACACTACTAGTATGTTGACAAAGTGAACTTGAATTTTAAAAAAGGTTTTCTATGGGAAATACACTCCCAATAATATGTGATAGGATCTAGTTTCCAAGTTTATTATGAATCTTATATAGACGTTTGTTGGACTTTGTTACTTTTCCTTTGAGCCTTGTATATTTATACCAATTGTATTCCTTGAAAATTATTTTTAGGGTTGATTTTTCTCGCACAAAATATTTTCTTGGAAAATGACTTCTGTAGTCGTACAAAATGTATCCATACTTAAAGTTGTCTAAATTCATACTACATCACCCTTACTCTCAAATCCCCTGCAAATTCCATATCGCATCTTGAATTAGTTTTGCTCTAACACCTCTTTCTTCATAGTGAAACGGGCTTGCATGTGTCTTTAGTGGGATTCATTCATCCAAAAACATAAAAAGAAGAATTCTTTTAAACGGCACAAAAAAGGCCCTTTTTGGCCTAAATTTAATACTACGTGAATCTAATAAAAGAAAACCAAATATGACGTTCGGTTTCAAACTATGCAGGCATGAAAGATGAATGTATTTTTCATTTTATTCTACAAAAACTAAAAGGTATTGTCGCAACTGTGCTGTTTTGCGTCATAAGATCTGAAAGACCAGATGGTATTGCACTCAATCCTTTCTGTGATAAGGTCATTTGTCCGATATTTTTTTTACCTCCTATAGCGAATTGCTATAATAGAGTATTGGGAACAAAACCTCCACATAAATAATATTCACGATAATAATAATATAACAATAATGTAGTACCGAGATATGATAATCAACAAGAATAAAAAGAACACCAAGGACACAAAAAATTTTAACGTGAAAAACTCTTCTGAATAAGGGAATAATTCACGAGCTTGAGAGGAGCAAAGTAATTCGCTATAATGAGAAATTTTATACCCAGTAGTCCCGAGTAAAATACTCTAGGGATCGTTTTACACTCAAAAAGAATAACCCTCTTTTAAAATTCTGCTCTCAGTACAATATCGCCCATACTCTTTATTCCCTCACAGGCAGTGGCATGTGAATACCTTACACTGCTCTCTAATTCTCAGATATATTTTCCTCTGAGATTGGTGTGATCAACTGAGAATTTGAAGGCTTCTATTTACAGGAAGAAGTGTCGTAACTCTTAACCAATCAGAGGTTGGTTTCCTGCAACTTGCAATTTGCGAATTGCAAATCGAGAACCAAAACCAATTTTGGCCAAAATTGGTTTTGGCATCTGTGTACTTTTTGTTTTCTTGTAGGATGGACCCATAATCTTCCCTCCAGACCCATTCACCTTAAGGAGGTAACACTAGACTTCTAGCTTGAGTGCATGCCGACATGCTCTTTTTCACAACTCGAAGTTGTCTATTGGTACCACCTTGGTCAGCATATCTGCAGGATTCTCACTTGTGAAAATCTTTAGGACTCGCAGAGATTCACTCTCCACAATTTATCGGATCTAGTGATATCTCACATCGATATGTTTGGTCTTTACATTGTCCATGGTTTTCTTGCTCAAATCTATTGCACTTTAATTTGACTGCCACAATAGTCAAAATACTCCTCCTATTGCAAGCCAAACTCTTGAAGGAACCATTTCAGCCATATCATCTCCCTACCAGCTTCAATAGCGGCAATGTACTCCGCTTCAGTTGTAAAAAGTGTGACACACTTCTGCAACCTCGACTACCATGATATCGCTCACCCTGAAAATATAAACAAATATTCAGTAGTGGATTTTCTGTTACCAATGTCACCTGCCATATCAACATCTGTATAGCCTTTCAAGATTGGATCAGATCCTCAAAAATACAAACAATCTCTTGTGGTATGTAGCTCTCAGGTACCTGAGTATCCACTTGACTGCTTCCCAATGTTCTTTTCCAGGATTTTCAAGAAACATGCTGACAACACCAACTGCATGAGCAATATCAGGTCTAGTACATAGCATTGCATACATCAAACTTCCGACGGCAGAAGAATAAGGAACTTTGGTCATACTCTCCCTTTCATCCATTATTGTAGGACACATCTCCTTGCTCAACTTCAGATGACTAGCAAGAGATGTTCTGACTGGCTTAGCATTCTTCATATTGAAGCATTCCAGTACATAATGTACTTCTCTTGAGACAGCCACAACTTTCTGCGTGTTCGCTCTTGAAGAATCTTCATTCCTAGAATTTGTTGTGTTGGGCCCAAGTCCTTCATATCAAATGACTTGGACAAATCTCCCTTCAACTTTGCGGCCAGTCCCTTGTCTTTTTCTACAATTAACATGTTATCCACATATAACAACAAAATAATAAAGTTGTTGTCAGAAAATCTTTTGAAGTATATACATGGATCAGAATATGTCTTTATGTAAGTTTTACTTTTCATGAATGAGTCAAACTTCTTGTACCACTGCCTTGGTGCCTGCTTCAACCCATAAGGACTCTTATTCAGTTGCACACCATGTGTTTCCTTTCGGCTACTTCAAATCCTTCTGGCTATCTAGATCTACTCTTCCAAATCTCCGTGAAGAAATACATTTTTCACGTCCAACTACTCCACTTCAAGATCTAGGCTAGCTGCTAAGCTCAAGATTGTTCGAATAAAAGTCATTTTGACAAACAAGTGAGAAAATTTCATCAAAATCAATACCATTCTTCTGTTCGAAGCCTTTTACCACCAATCGAGCTTTGTATCTGACCAACTTGCCATTTCCATCTTTCTTGAGTTTAAAGATCCATTTGCTTTTATCCCTTTGATGTTCAACTAGCTTGTACGTGCCATTTTTCTACATAGATTTTATCTCTTCTTGCATGAATTTAATCCACTGGTTCTTTTCTGGATGGGGACAACACCTCCTTAAGACTTTCTGCCCCCCCCCCCCCCCACTGATGATGACATACTCTGTGGAAGGGTACCAACATGACTCTACCCTTAGTCTCCCTGATCTATTCAGAGATTGAGGTTGTTCTTCTTTCTTAGTGGGGTACTTCACTTGCTCGACATCATCATTAAGTTACTCCCCCTGCTCAATAACCTCACCGTTGATCCCCCTGCTCGACAACCTCGTCGGTCGTACTTTCTACCTTATGGGATACTTAGAAGTAGACGGAGTGGTAACAAGGTTAGGGATTATACCATTCTTTGTCTTCTCTGACTGGTCATCTATAGTTCCAACTTCACTTTCTCAGAAGACTACATCTCTGCTTCTGATGAACTTCTTCTTTACAGGATTCCACAATCTGTACCTTAACTCTTCACCTTCATATCCGATGAATATGCAAGGAACATATTTATTATCCAGCTTTGTTCTCTACTCCTTTGGTACATGTGTAAAAGCTCTGCAACCAAACACCTTCAGATGTAAATAAGATACCTCCTTTTCGGTCCAAACTCTCTTTGGGATGTCAAACTCCAATAGAACTAATGGACTCCTATTTTTCAGGTAAAAACTGTCTGACCTGCTTCACCCCATAATGACTTAGGCAGTTTAGCCATTCTGAGCATGTTTCTCACCTTCTCAACAATAGTGCGGTTCATTCTCTCCGCTACACCATTATGTTGTGAGGTTCCATGTACTGTCTTTTCATGTCTGATCCCATGGCTCGAACAGTACTCTTCAAATTCTCTTGAAGTGTACTCACCTCCATTGTCACTTCGGATACACTTTAGCTTTTGGTTTGTCTCCCTTTCCACCAGAGTATGAAACTTCTGGAAAACTTGAAACACATGATCTTTGGTTTTCAAAATATAAACCCACAATTTTTGTGAAGCATCATCAATAAAAGTAACAAAATATTTTTTACTGCTTTTCTATTTAATTTCCATTGGACCACAAATATTAGAATATACCAATACAAGTATATTCAATTTTCTTTCAAACAATATGTGAAGTGAGACTCTATGCTGCTTACCAATTAAACAGTAGTCATAAGGTTTTACCATTGTATCTTTGGAATAATAAATGAGTGCTTTCCTGGCAAGAATTGTCAATCACTTCTAGCTCATATGACCCATTCTTTTATGCCACAAATATGAAGAAATCTCATCTTGTGCCATGTTTAATTCACCATGGTATGTTTCTGCATTTGTCCTATACAACATGCCACGATAAACTCCCTTTGCAATCACCAATGATCCCTTGGTGAATCTCCACTTTTAATTTGTAAAATAGTTCTCATATTCATCTCAGTCTAAAGAAATTCCCAAGATCAAGCTCATCCACATATCAGGTACATACCGCACGTCCTTTAGAACCAATGTGTATCCGACATTTGTCTTGATACAAATGTCACTGATCCCCACAATCTTTGAGTAACTCATGATACCCATTCTCATAGTTCCAAAATCACCTGCTACATATTTGCAAAAAAATTCTCTTACCGGTGTGGCATGGTAAGATGCAGCTATGTCAATCACCCATTCCAACTCTGGACCTGCCAATTGCATGCATTCCTCGTCCTCATTTATAAAGAGAATAACATTATCATTGTTTTTCACCATGGCGGTTGTTTTGCCGTCATACTTCTGGCCACTGCTTTCACCTTTTACCTCTCTTAGATTCGAGCAATCTCTTTTGAAGTAACCCCGTTGATTGCAATTGTAGCAATTTTTGGCTTTTGATTTGTATCAGTTCTTGGACTTCCCACAACCTTCGGATCTACCATAGTCCCTTGCCTCTGCCTTCTGTGATGAGAGTCTGTCCTTGGTTTTCAGGTTTTTTTCTTATCTTCTCATTGAGTAGAAGAGCCGATGTGACGTCCTTCAACTCAATAGTGGTTTTGCCATGCAGGATAGTTGTTGCCAAATTATCGTACAAAGATGGGAATGTGTTTAAGAACAAGATGGCTTTATCCTCTTCCTCGATCTTTACTCCGAGGTTGGTAAGTTGCATGATTAGTCCATTAAATACATTTAAATATGACAAAAAATTTGTATCTTCACCCATACCATATGCAGGGTGTATAATTATTTCTTCAGGTATAATTTATTTGTCAACATTTTGGACATGTATAGGATTTCCAGCCTTTTCTAAAATCTACATGCAGTGTCTTCATCAATGATGTTGTTTACCACATCATCTGATAAGTGCAACCTTATTGCACTAGTAGCCTTTTCATCCAAGTCAGCCGAGTACTCAGCTTTCATGGTATTAGGCTTCTTGACATCATTGTCCTATAGCTTGTGTAATCCTTGTTGGATGAGCAGATCCCTCATCCTTCATCACCTTGTTGAGAAACCGCTATGTCCATTGAATTTTACTACCTCATACCTTACTTTGGGCACTTTATTTTTAATCGAGTATAGTACTACCGACCATGAACAGTATTTCTGTGAATGAGTAGAACCTGTGCTTTGATTTCAGTTGTTGGGAATAAACATTCCATAGAAATAATATTCACGGTAATATTAGCGGAACAATAATATAATACCGAGATATGGTAATCAATAAAAATAAAAAGAACAACAAGGACACAATGATTTTTAACGTGAAAAACTCTTCTCAATAAGGAAAAAAAACTACGAGGCCGAGAGGAGAAAATTAATACACTATTACGCGGAATTTTATACCCAATAGCCCTGAGTAAACTACTTCAGGGACCACTATACACTCAAAAGAAATAACATTCTTTTAAGATTCTCACCTCACTACAATATCACTCACATTCTTTATTTTTCCTCACAGACTATAGCACCTGTGAATACCTCACACTGCTCTCTAAATTATTTTTCTATGAGATTGTTGTGATCAATGAGAAGCTAAAGGCTTCTATTTATATGAAGAAGGGCTGTAACTCTTAACGAATCAGAAGTTGGTTTCCTGCAACTTGTGATTTGCAAATTGCAAATCGAGAACCAAACCCAATTTTGGCCAAAATTGGTTTTGGCATCTATTTCCTCCTTTTTGTTTTCTTTATTGGGATGGACCCCACATAGAGAAAATATATTATAGCCGGGAGCGGATTTACGTCGACCCAAGTGGTGTCACAGGATACCAATTGGTCAAAATATTTTATTATATATATATATAAAATAAAATAACTCAAGCCGAAAAATAGTACAAATAATAAAGAGGACACCACTTGAAACAAAGCGTCCAATGGCTTGTTGGTTAGGCATTTCTTATTATTTGTAACAGGTTTCGAGTTCGAGTCTTACAACCTTTATAAAATAAGATTTTTTAAACTCTGCACTATAATTAATTAAACCCCTGGCCCGTAGACTAAAATAACTATTTGACCCTTTCCCAATAAATTAAAACCTTAAACCTTTCTAACATGGGAAGGTTTTTAAAACTATGTACTATGGTTAATTAAACCCCATGGCCCGTAGACTAAAATAACTATTTGACTCTTTCCCAATAAATTAAACCCTTAAACCTTTATGACATAGGAAGGTTGTGGGTGCATATTTTTCAAACACCTCACTATTCCTGAAGCAACTCTAATATCGTTATTACTTCAAGTTTGTTATTAATTAAACCCACTAGCCCATAGACTAAATAACTATTTAACACTTTCCTAATAAATTTAAACCTTAAACCTTTTAACATAGGTGTAACGACCCGACCGGTTATTTTGAGTATTTGTACTTTGCTCGCTAGTTCTTGGACATGACTAGCCCCGTATGATGTATTACGACTTATGTAAATCGTCGATTTTGGTTTTTAGGTTAATCGTAATAGATATGGAAGGATGATTCTCAACTTGAAGCTTTAAATTTAAAAGATTTGACTTAGTCTTGACTTTTTAGTATTCGATCTTGGATTTGAATTTTTATCATTTGGTTAGCTCCATCGGGTAATTTTGGATTTAGGAGCGTGTTCGGAATGTATTTTGGAGGTCTATGGTAGATTTAGGCTTGAATTGACGAAATTGGAATTTTGGTGTTCTTCGGTTGGTAGTGGAAATTTTGATATCGGGGTCAGAAAGAAATTCCAAAAATTGGAATAGGTCCATTGTGTCATTTGTGACGTGTGTGCAAAATTTTAGGTCATTCGGATGAGGTTTTAAAGATTTTTTGTTCGTTTGCAGAATTCGAAAGTTTTGGAATCCTTAGGCTTGAATCCGAGGGTGTTTTTATGTTTTGATGTTGTTTTGAGATCTCCGAGGGTTTGTATGAGTTTGAATAATGATATATGACTTGTTGTCATATTTGGTTGAGATGCCGAGGGCCTCGAGATGGATTCGGATGGTTGACGGAAGGTTTGGGTGAATTTGGAGTTCGCAGAATTTGTGTCATGTGGATTGGGTACCACAAGTGCGAGCCGCAGAAGCAGAAAGGATCGCAGGAGCGAGGTCTAGACTCCATCTGCGAGCTCGCAGGTGCAAGACCTGGTTCGCAGGTACAACGTCTAAGGATTTTGATGAAAAACCGCATATGCGGTTGGTTTGACCACAGGTGCGGTGCGCAAGTGCGTTAAATTGTCCGTAGGTGCGAAAATTGCTAGGCGGAAAGTATATAAGTTCCCCTTCACGATTTTAAGCCTTGTTTCACCATTTTTGAGACGGGCTTGGAGCTTGTTGATAGGATTTGAAGAGGGATTCAAGGGGTAACGCTTGGAGGTAAGATTTTTGAACTCAATACTCGATTGTATGGTGATTTCTGACTGATTAGGCATGAAATTATTGGAAATTAAGGGTTAAAATTTAATAATTAGGGCATGAATTTATAGAGTTTTTATTGGTGATTTGAGGTCCAGTTTTGATGCTGTTGGTATGTATAGACTCGTGGGAGGATAAGGAATCTAGTGATGTGATTTTTATCGAATTCCGAGTCGTGGGCGTGGGGGTCGAATTTCGCCAATTTCGGGATTTTTGATGTAAATTGGTTATTTTCGCATGGGCATTGTTCCTTTAGCCTATATTTATGTTTATGATTCTGATTTTGGAAATATTCGAGGCGAGTTGAAGCCGATTCGAGAGGCAAATACATCACGAGCTAGATTTTGGACCGGGTTGAGGTGAGTAATGATTGTAAATGTTGTCTTGAGGGTATGAAACCCCGGATTTCACATCGTTGTGCTATTTTAAGGTGACACACACGCTAGATGACGAGCGTGGGATCGTGCACCGTTGGGTATTGTGACTTGGTCTATCCCGTACGACTATTGAGTCGCATATTTGATTGAAAACTATTTGATATTATTGTGTTTTGGGAAGTATTACTATGTTTGGGGCTGAATGACGTGTTTGGGCCTTGTGCCGACTGTCTGGACCCTTAGGGGCTTTTTACTATTATTTCCTCACTGGTTTTGATAATATTTACACTCAGTCATGCTATGCTTTCACTGATTTCATAACTTGGATTTTATTTACTCCTTTTGATTTTATAAATGATATTTTGAGCTGAGTACCTGTTTTATTGTTAGCCCGAGGGGCTTGAGTGAGATCTGACTGAGTGAGGCCGAGGGCCTGTGTAGTAAGGATATCATGGGATCGGGCTGCGCGCTGTAGCATATGGTACTGATTTGTGATACATGAGAGGCCGAGGGCCTGATTTATTATACCATGAGGTGGCTTGTTATTATAAGGCCGAGGGCCTGACTGATTTATACCACGAGATGGCTTGTCATAGCGCTTGGGCTGTAGGAGCCCCTCCGAAGTTTGTACACTCTAGTGAGCGCAGGTACCCAGTGTGAGTGATGTGATATTGCCCGATGGGTTGTTGTTGCTTCATGTTGTTGCTCGAGGGGCTGATTATGAGTGATTGTGAGATAGCCCGAGGGGCTGGTTCTGTTGATGCTTTGCCCGAGGGGCGGTTATGGTACTTGCTTTGCCCGCGGGGCTGTTTATGTTTCTATCGTTCTTCTTATTATTTTATTCACTTGTTGAAACTATTGAAAGGTATTTTAAAAGAAAGGGGTTTTACCGAAACTGAGTTGTTTTTACGATATATTTGATTTCTGGACTATTTTGGAAAAGTATTGTATTTGCTATAGTGCTATGACGTGAGATGTCCTGTTTTCTTACTGCTCAGCTGCTTTTACTTTTATTACTTACTGAGTTGGCGTACTCACGTTACTCCCTGCACCTTGTGTGCAGATCCAGGTGTCTCGAGATGCGATAGTGAGTGCTAATCAGTCTTCCAACAAGTCTCCGGTGTTGGCTAGGTAGCAGCTTGGCGTTCACAGCCTAGCACTTCTCCTTCTTACCTTACTTAGATTGTCTTAGTGTCTTATTTTCGGACTATGTTAGCCTTTCTTATTCTTAGACGGGTTTGTAGTTTCTCATAACTGGTGACAACCCGATGCCGGGCTTATGTCGTATTTCCTCACTTCTTATTTAGACTCATGTTATGACTTTACTTGTTAATTAATGGCTTAAAAATGACTGTTACAGGAAAATTATTAGATTTGAGAATTGTGTTGGCTGGCCTAGTTCCATGATAGGCACCATCTCGATCAAGTCGATTTTAGAGTCGTGATAAGTTGGTATTAGAGCCTAGGTTACATAGGTCTGATGAGTCATGAGCAGGTTTAGTAGAGTCTCGCGGATCTATACGGAGACGTCTGTACTTACCCTCGGGAGGCTGTAGAACCTTTAGGAAAAAATTCCCACATTCCTGAACTCTTGTCATGCGTCCTTGATTCAGCTTGAAATATAACTCTTGAATTCCTTCCACGTGTTTGTATGCGTGCTTGAGCGCTCGGTATCAGCTGTGCATCGACAACTTGTGATTCCCGAATTGAGAGGCGAGATGTGATTTCTGTGTGTTGATGTTGAGCCAGTATGGAGGACTTGAGGACGGGCTCTGCTTGTAGCTTGAACACTGAGGTGTTGATTGTGTGAGCATGTGCTCATAGATTTATATGTTCGGTAGTGCCCCTATTAGTGAAAGTGATGACTGGATGGCTATGTGATGAGTATGATGTGACTGCGTGATGTGTTCATATGATTTGAATGTGACAAGGAGGGTCCGCTTGAGGATAGAAATAACTATCTGGTGCTTGATTTCCATCGTGAATTGATGTATAGCCGAGTTCTGGGTATGTTGAAGGATCCTTTCATGTTGTCTAGTTAGGGAGTGAAGTAGATTTCATGTTATGATATGAGTTCAGACTCAGGAAGATTAAGTGATTGTGTGATGTTTATGACGGTGGAAGGGTATGCAAAGATATTAGTTTGAGGTGAAGCAGGTGTGTTATCTCCTGCGGAGTGTTCTGAAGTTGTGTGATCCTTATGTTGTTTGTTGAAAGACCTCTTTTACCAGTGAAATATATATGTTGCAACTTGAATTTGGATAGATTAAGAGAGTGGGTTTGACTGTTACGAGGGTGAATGCGAGATTTGCAGAGATTTAAAGTACTAGCTAGTTTATGTTACGCGAGCTTATAAAGGGTTATGTTTAATCACACTATGGTATTATGGTGGTATTGGAGCATATGCATTGCGAGTTATTATGTGTTGTGATCTATGGCTTTGAGCCAAGTGGGGGAGTCTTCTATTGATCGGTTGATTGCACGGTTATATGCTATATTGGTTCCAGTTTGAGGTATACTGGTGAATCAGTTATGGTTTACAGAGATTGAGATTGAGGATGACTCGAGTAAGGGAAATTTCGGAAAGGATTTGTGTTATGCCTTATGGGTGTATAAGAATCATGGAATAACTTGAGTTGTAATTGGTGTAGGATGTAATGTGCGTGGAGCAGGAAATTATTTGGTCGCATTAAGGTGGGGTTACATTCCGGGATGTTGGAGTGCTGATGGAGCACAAGTTGTTCGGTTCATTTGATCAGTCTAATTGAAACCAGAGTAGAGTGGATGACTCCCGAGAATGGTTTTGAAGGATTCAAGATTTACATGTAGTAATTAGGAATCTTCAGGATGTGTGTTGCCTAGAAACTGAGATTCATATATGAGGATGTCAGGACCCGTGGCATTTTTATATCAATTAATGATTTTGCACATCAGTATCAGGAAAATAAAGGTAATGGTTTTAGATTTGCAGGAAGCCTATTCGGGGTGAGTATTTTTAATGTGGTGCTTTTATGGGATATTTAAGAGAGTAGTCAGCTACTTATGAGCCTTTGGACGGTGTAATTTTATTCTTGAGTCTCGTGTGGTGAGTCTGAGTTGAGGACTGCGGTATTATGGTGAGGAGAAGTATCAATTTGAAGGTAACCTAGAAGGAACTTGGATGAATAGGATAGCTTGGTAGTAGGTAGGATCGGCATGCTAAGGGATATGATTAGTTATTTCGATGCTTATGAGGTAATGAGTTTCTATAGGTGATTCGTGGCAATGCTCTTGGGTTTTTGGTGACATGCGTAGCTTGGTTGAGTTAGCAGAATTCAGTCCTGACGGTTTGGTTTTATGCAAATGGGATTCGGAGATCTCTTGATGGTTTCCACCACGGTTAGAGATGTATATTTTCTACGGGCATGAGGAATATGATGTAAGGATTTTCTTCTAGATGAGATCAAATCGAAAGCTCTTGGCTAGTTGAGTACGTAGCTTCTTGTGGCTCGGAAGGGACTATAAAGTTCTCATATTTATCACAGGATGTCATAGTATATGTGGTATGTTGTGTATGGTTGAGATTGCATGTGTAAGGTCACAGTTCAGTTCTGAAAGTAAGGTCATAAATTCTCAGGCAACACATGCAGTTTTAGATGATTAGGAAAATGATATTGCTAATTGATATGGCTTGAAGAGGGCATACATTTCAGAAAGGGCATTGTGATTGAGTTAATAATACATCATTGGTATTGCGGCACTCTCTTGTTTGATCGACTGCTGATATTTGAATTTGCTTGGTGGCACAGAAGAATTTTAGGAGTATCCCTCGGGGAGTGATTGAGTATTAAAGGTGTGTTATATATTCAGACGGCGGAATTGGGATCGAATATAGTGATTTGTGTTCTATATAGATTAGAAGATTGGGAGTTCTCATAAACAGGCTATGTTGTGGTTGTAGGTCACGTGTGTCGGCTTTGTGTGGTGAATATTGGGAGTTTGGAGACCCGAGTGAATCCTTTATTGCTTAGTTTGTTGGATTTTGAGGTGATATTGGGTATGGACTGGTTGTCTCCGAGTCGTGTTATTCTGGATTGTTACGCTAAGTTAGCGACGTTGGCTAAGCCAGGGATGCCACAGATTGAGTGGCGAGGTTTGGCAGATTATGTTCTTAGTTTGGTGATTTCATTTATGAAGACCCAGCTGATGGTTGGGAAGGATTGTCTTCTTATTTGGCTTTCGTGAGGGATTTTCCAGATGTGGTTCCTGTGGCCGGGCATGTCGTCGGTCAGGGTTGTTGATTTCGATATTGATTTGGTGCTGGGCACCGTATCGTACAACACCGGCGGAGTTAAAGGAGTGGAAGGAGCAGCTTCAGGAACTCCTTGATAAGGGGTTCATTGGTTGGCCAATATGGATGTGTGTCCTGCATCGAGTTGGCTTTGTTGACTCCGAGTTGTTATCGTTGAGGTTTGTGTTGATTCGATTATGATTGAGCTTATTAGTATTCTGAAGTGATCTATGAGTTACCTTTCCGTATTGTGAGGCATTATGATTTGTTGGTTATAGGCACATATGGTGCGGTTCTATTGGGGTCTCATAGTAGAATTCGAGCGGGAAGAATATTGGGTATTGCTCGGTGGATGGCGTATCGATTGTGTCCTTTTGGGTTTTTATGGTGTTATGTCATTTGTTTTACCGTGGTTATGATGATTTGCTTTTAGTACTAGACATCAAATTGCGCGTGGTTGTTGATTTTGAGCATAGTGACTTGAGGTGTTTCATGTGGACCAGTGTTTGGATAGGGTCGCTGATGATAGGCTATAATTACGTATTTTAGTTGATTATTACGCTCTAATTTACTGCACTTTAGTTGAGGTTGTGCTTTAATCGCTAGTTTTTTGCACTAATTGTGTGTTTTATGCCTTGTAGATGTAATTCCGAGCTGTATAGATGTTATGGAATGAATTTAAGTGATTTAAAGCTTTGAAGTCTGAGTAAAAGCTCAGGGAATTAAGCTGGGATCGTGTTCGGGGGTCAAATTTAATAATTAAGTACGAACGAAGACTCGAGGAGGCATATTGCGCACTGTCTAGTAAAATAGATATAACTTTTTGCTCAGACCTCCATTTGGGCTCCATAATATATGGTTGGAAACCTAATGCAAAGGGCTACAACTTTCATGTTTTATGGTTTTCTAAATTCCAAGTGAAACAGGGAGAAAAATGCAGTAGACAGTGCACCGCGGTCCGCGCCGTGGTTTGAGGCAGTGCCTTCCGCGGTTGGCCGCGGTCCACCGCGGCCGCGGCATTCCAGGCGTGAAATATTGTCCTTTTTTGCCTAGGAGAAGGTATAATTATTTGGGCCCGACCCTAATTGGTATATATACATGGCAAAACGTTATTTTTGAGAGGGGAGACATATTTTTGACACAAATTAGACCTAAAGAGGAAAGAACACATTGAGAGCAAGGCGGGGAATTCTTCAACAAGTTTTTCCTTCCTCTTCCTATTTTTTTATTGTTTATTATGACTTTTAGTATTGTAGTTTTACTTACTATTATGAATAGCTAATTCTTTTTCTAGGGTTTTGGTGAAACCCGTTAGGGATGATTTGGTTGTTATATTAATATAGTTTTGAATTGGTTGTTTATCTCTATTTGTTAAACTATGTTTTGACTGTGGTTAATTGAAAGGATCCTCAATTAGTCGTTCCTATTTATTATGTATCTGCTTGAGAAAGAGTGCATATTTAGGTAGTTATTTGAACAACATCACTCCCGGAGTATAGGCGAGAGTCATAACCGAGGGTTTAGAAGTTGGATTAGAGATAACGATACCTCGGGTGCGATCGAAGTGAACTGTAATGTGAATCTAGCTAGCGTAGCTTGAGAGAGTGCGTCTAGTAAATTATCATAATTGCTTGAAAAAGATTTATGATAGCTGGAGAGTTCATGATTGATAGAGACAAGTAAGTTGAAGCTATAAGAAATATACAACCAAGGAAATCAACAACGGGGGAAACCATTACCTTAGAACTTTATTTCAATTGTTTACAATTCAAGCATAGTTAGTTTTCAGGTATTTATTTATTTTCAATCTTATCTTCTTAGTGATATTAAACATATACAACTAAGCCTTAGTTCTCTGTGGGATTCGACTCCGGACTTTTAGACCGGATTATATTTGCAGCGACCGCTTATCCTTTTTAGGACTAGAGTTGGGCGTGATCAGTCGCGCATTGCAGCGAGGTTATGTGGAGGTATGATCCTTCGGGTTAGATTCATTTGTTATGGTTCTACGATGTGTGATTAGTTCTCAACATTTTGTGGTGGTGGTACTAGTGAGCTTGCGGTACAGCTCTCTCAATTGAGTTATTTTTCCATGATTGGAGTACATTTGGACTGTTGCTTAGTGGTGCGCGGGTCGCACGGGTTGTGGTTTTGGATTGCATCGATATGTCATGTCAACTGGAGTAGCCGTATTGGATGATATGAAGTCATTGGGATCTTGAATAAATACTATCGGGTTCGATTTCAGCATGTTGGGAGGATAATATTGAGAACTTAGAAATTTACTATGGTCCTTGCCGAAGGAGAGGGAGATCCATGACTGACTGATCTAAGGAATGGTTATGACTTTTTGCGTGTTTTATTCATCATTGACAATATACGAAAGTGTTGGAATGGGGTCTTGATTTATAAGAGGGTTTATTACCGGTATTGGGTTTGAGCAGCTGCTGTGATAAGAAGTTATTGCTACGAGTGGTTGCGTTATATGGTATATCATGTGATTACATCTTGGGTTACAGATAGGGTTTGATACAGCTTGTTTGGACTTATACAACGTGTTCAGATTTATTCGATGTGTAGATGTGAAGTTCTGATCCTGTAGATAATTTCGAAGTGGAAATTTGGGTTCTAAGGTTCATGGGCTTTGTTGGATTGTGAAATTTCAATCATGTTGTTATCAGACCTATATGGGGCAGGGTGACATGGGATGACGCCCAGGTATGTGCATGGTAAGGTTATACAGCGATTCATTGTCTTTTGGAACAACTTTGGGCACGTTCAAGGACAAACGTATGTTTAAGTGGGGGAGGATGTAACAACCTGACCGATCGTTTTAAGCATTTGCACTTTGCTCGCCAGTTCTCAGGCATGACTAGCCGCGTATGATGTATTACGACTTATGTAAATCGTCGGTTTTTGTTTTCAGGTTAATCGAAAATAGATATGGAAGGATGATTCTCAGCTTGAAACTTTAAATTTGAAAGGTTTGACTCATTCTTGACTTTTTAGTATTCGATCTCAGATTTGGATTTTATGATTTGGTTAGCTCTATCGGGTGATTTTGGACTTAAGATCATGTTCAAAATGTATTTTGGAGGTCTGTGTTAGATTTAGGATTGAATTGGAAAAATTAAAATTTTGGCATTTTTTGATTAGTAGTGGAAATTTTGATATCGGGTTTGGAATGGAATTTCGGAAATTGGAGTAGGTCACTTGTGTCGTTTGTGACGTGTGTGCAAAATTTCAGGTCATTTGGATGAGGTTTGGTAGACTTTTTCATCGTTTGTGAAATTCGGAAGTTTTGGAATCCTTAGGCTTGAATCCGAGGGTGTTTTGGTATTTCGATGTTGTTTTTAAAGTTTCGAGGGTTTGTTAAGTTTGAATGATGATATATAACTTGTTGGCATGTTTGGTTAAGGTCCCGAGGGCCTCGGTATGGATTCTGATGGTTGACGGAAGGTTTGGGTGACTTTGGAGTTTGCAGAATTTGTGTTGTTCCTATCATAACCGCACCACCGGATTGGGCACCACAGGTGCTAGCCGCAGAAGCAGAAAGTAGGCCGCAGAAGCGGCAAGGATCGTAGGAGCGAGGTTTGGACTGCATCTGTGAGACCGTAGGTGCGAGACTTGGGTCGCTAGTGCGGTGTCTGAGGATTAATGAAAAACCGTAGATACGGTTAGGTTGACCGCAAGTGCGGTGCGCAAGTGCGTTAATTTGTTGCAGAAATCGCTGGGCAGAAAGTATAAAAGTACCCCTTCATTTTCAGCCTTGTTTCACCATTTTTGAGACGGGCTTGGAGCTTGTTGAGAGGATTTGAAGAGGGATTCAAAGGGTAACGCTTGGAGGTAAGATTTTTGAATTCAATACTCGATTGTACGGTGATTTCTAACTGATTAGACATGAAACTATTGGAATTTAAGGGTTAAAATTTGAGAATTAGGACTTGAAATTTGAGAGTTTTCATTGGGGATTTGACAGGCCATTTGAGGTCCGATTTTGATGCTCTTGGTATGTATAGACTCGTAGGAGGATAAGGATTCTAGTGATGTGATTTATTTCGAATTTCGAGTCATGGGCCTGGGGGTCGGGTTTGGCCAATTTTAGGTTTTTTGATGTAAATTGGTTATGTCGCTTGGGCTTTGTTCCTTTAGCCTATGTTGATGTTATGATTCTGATTTTGGATAGATTCAGGGTGAGTTGAGGCCGATTCAAGAGGCAAAGGCATTGCGAGCTAGAGTTTGGACCAGTTTGAGGTAAGTAATGATTGTAAATGTTGTCATCAGGGTATGAAATCCCGGATTTCACATCTTTGTGCTATTTTGAGGTGACGCACACGCTAGATGACGAGCGTGGGGTCGTGCACTGTTGAGGATTGTCACTTGGTCCATCCCGTACAACTATTGAGTCACATATTTGATTGAAAACTGTTTGATATTATTGTGTTTTGGGAAGTATTACCATGTTTAGGGCTGAATGCCGTGTTTGGGCCTTGTGCCAACTGTTTGGACCCTTAGGGGAATTTCACTACTGTTTCCCCACTATTTTTGATAATATTTACACTCAGTCATGCTATGCTTTCACGGATTTCATAACTCGAATTTCATTTATTCCTTTTGATTTTATAATTGATATTTTTAGCTGAGTACCTATTTTATTGTTATCCCGAGGGGCTTGAGTGAGGTCTAACTGAGTGAGGCCGAGAGCCTGTGTTGTGAGGATATCATGTGATTGGGCTACACGCCGTAGCATGTGGTACTGATTTGTGAACATGAGAGGCCGAGGACCTTATTTATTATGCCATGAGGTGCCTTGTTATTATGAGGCCGAGGGCCTGACTGATTTATGCCACGAGATGGTTTGTTATACCGCTTGGGCTGTAGGAGCCCCTCTGCAGTGTGTACACCCCCAATGAATGCGGGTAGCCAGTGTGAGTGATGTGATATTGCCCGAGGGGCTGTTGTTGTTTCATGTTGTTGCCCAAGGGGCTGATTACGATCTATTGTGAGGTAGCCCGATGGGCTGGTACTGTTGATGCTTTGCCCGAGGGGCTGTTTACGTTTCTATCATTCTTCTCATTGTTTTATTCACTTGTTGAAACTGCTGAAAGATAGTTTACAAGAAAGGGGTTTTACTGAAACTAAGTTGTTTTTATGATATATTTTATATCTAGGCTGTTTTGGAAATGTATTGTATTTGCTGTAGTGGTACGACGTGAGATTTCCAGTTTTCTTATTGCTTAGCTACTTTTACTTTTATTAATTACTAAGTTGGCGTATTCACATTATTCCCTGCACCTTGTGTGTAGATCTAGGAGTCTCGAGACGCGATAGTGAGTGCTGATCAATCTTCCAGCAGGTCTTCGGAGTTGGCTAGGTAGCTGCTTGGCGTTCGCAGCCCAGCACTTCTCCTTCTTACCTTACTTAGATTGTCTTAGTATCTTATTTTCGGACTATGTTAGCCTTTCTTGTTCTTAGAAGGTTTTGTAGTTTCTCATGACTGGTGACACCCCGATGTCGGGCTTTTGTCGTATTTCCACACTTCCTATTTAGACTCATGTTATGAGTTTACTTGTTAATTAATGGCTTAAAAATGATTGTTAAAGGAAAATGGTTAGATTTGGAAATTATATCGGCTGGCCTAGTTCCACGATAGGCGCCATCACGACTGGGTCGGTTTTAGGGTGCTGACAATAGGATCCGTGGAGACTCTTTAAGTCCCTAAAACTTTTTTTTTGAGAGATAGAGCTAATACAATAATGAGGTTGTGGGTGCATATTTTTCAAAAAACCCACTGTTCCTGAAGCAAGTCTATTATCGTTATTACTTCAGGTTTGTTATCAATTAAACTACTTGGCCCGTAGACTAAAATAACTATTTGATCCTTTCTTAATAAATTAAAACCTTAAACCTTTTTGACATAGGATTAGTGGAGACTATTTAAACCCTAAAACTTTTTTTGGGGTGATAGAGCTGATAGAATAACGAGGGGGTGGGTGCATATTTTTCAAACAACTCAATATTCCTAAAGCAAGTCTATTACCGTTATTAATTTAGGTTTGTTATTAATTAAACCCCCTGGCCCGTAGATTAAAACAACTATTTGACCCTTTCCCAATAAATTAAAACCTCTAATCTTTCTAACATAGGATTAGTGGATACTATTTAAAAACCTAAGATATTTTTTGGGAGATAGAGCTATTAGAATAACGAGATCGTGGGTGCATATTATTTAAACAACTCAATACTCCAGAAGCAAGTCTATTATCATTATTACTTCAGGTTTGTTTTCCTTTTTTGCATGACCAATTCTTTTTGTGCAACTTATTTTTTTATAGTGCTTATTTTTCTTTGAAATTTCTGAATGCACTTTATTGGTTCTTTGTCTTTTGTTGGTTTCCTCTGAGAAATTATTGAATTGTGAGAAAAATTACTATAAGCGGCGACATGCCAATGAATAGAAACATTAAACAATAAGGAGAAGTAATTTCATGAAAATTACTTCACCATATAAATTATATGTGCTTTAGAATAAGGTTAGTTGTACTTTTATTCAAAATTCATTGCTTGAAGAAATTCTTTTTTGGAGCGTAATTTGGGATTTTATTTCTTTTATTTGTTCATGATCATAATTGTGATGATTTTCTTTATTTATAATTTATTTTTGCTTGATGCGCTTGATTAATTTTAGAGGTTAAATTATGGGTTTATCATAATTTGAATTTGTAAGTGATAAATCTTTAATTTGTCTTCTAATTTACCATTATTATAGTGAAGTGTGACATGGGCGATTGTTAATTAGGTTGAAAAGTTTAATTATGATTGTTTACTCATAAAATGATTGTTTCTAGACAAGTGAATTAATTTGATCTTGAAATAATAAAATAATTAAAGAAATACGCAATACTTAGTCTTGAAATGAGGATGAAATCACAAAAAATAGTAATTCTGGGGCAGAGCTTCCAGGCACAACATTGATGAAACTAAGGAACACGAAAGTAAGATTTTATAAAGCTTTTAATCGATTATAGCGTATGTTTTCTAGAAAAGTCGTGTCATTTACAATGATAACAGAGCTCACTATTTATAGTTACGTCTAGGGAACAAGGTCCTAGGATCGTGCCCTTCTTTAATGTCAATTATGAGGGCCATTGATGAAGGTGTAACGGTGAGAATAAATGACAAATTCTCTGTAATAGGCAGTGCACTAAATGCAGTGAAATATTCTTTATTAAATGCTACCGATTGGAGCACATTTGTTGCATCTTTATGGGTGTCATTCTTTCCAGTGACAAACAGGATAATTCCATTTGGTTCTAACAGTCCCCCGCCTTAAGTTCCACATGTCACTCTCTTAAGCGGCCACTTAGCATAATGTACTTTACAGTATACAGATACTCCCCCTACTTTTTGGTGACATAACTTTGTGTCACTGGGAAGTTGGTAGAAATACTCTTTTGGTGGGAACTACTATGATTCCTTCTGAAAAGCTTCTGAGGATTGATTTGATGCACGTCTCTCCATATTTCATCCACAAACATGCATCATCCCACGATTCAGCATAGCTTTCGCCGGTTGTCGAGTTAACCATGGTCACGAATTTTGCCACCTAAATCTTTACTTATACGCATCAATATTCTTCACTCATACTCCATAACTCTCCAATTCCTAAAACCTTCTTTATTGTTCTTCAACATTTCTTTAACTTCCTTTAAAATAAAAATCTTTTCCTTCATCCGTAACATATAATGGATTCTTCTTCAAGAATACCAGCTCTTCAAATAGCATGAGCAAAGCTGAGGACGCTGCTCCTCCAACATAGGGCACCATCATCCCCGGAAGTCTTGTTACAACAAAAGACTTTGAATAGTAATTCCCTTCGGCTAACCCTCGCACGTGGGTCGTTGACAGATATTCTTCTTCCATCCGTCCGTGTAGTATTTTTGTTGTGAAGGAAGATTGCTGCTACCAAGATTTGGACATACGTTTCTCTTGATCTAACAGGGCGAGTAACCCTACCCAGGGAGGGTTTTACATACATTTTACATGTATCCCTTTACTTTGGGTGCTTTTTCTTTGAGTAGAGATCTTGATGCCATTATTGTGGAGTTCTGCTTCTGCTACCAGGTGTGTTTGGCACAAGTAAGTTCTTCTATGTGAAAGATGATTGCTTTTCTTTGGTGTTTGTGCCAAGAGACGCAAGATGATATATCCTTAGCTCATGTGATGAATCTCTATTCCCCCAAAGTCTTCCGCGGGGGAATGATAAACTTCATCAAATGCATCCACTATGCTTTATTATCTATCATGGATGACTACAACGACCGTAGATAGATGGAACGGTCCGATACAGTTGCCGCCAGTGCTATCATTATGGTAATGCCTTCATCCTTTTTGGAATCATAAAACCGCACTCGTAAGCTCCTTATTTAATATTTCTTCTATTGGAAATTCCTTCATATTCGGACTGATCCTTCTTTTTTTTCTTGTTTCAATAACTCGGTGGGTTCCACCTAGGGTTGAAAGTTTGGCCCAGTGGGTCTAGAAAATCTTGGACATCACTACACCCGAAACTCGCACGTGGAATGAACTGGCCTTCAAATACGCGTGAAAGGCCAAAAATCATGGTAACTTAGACTCGTCTCATTTTTTCTTTCTATGCGATAAAATTGATTGATCTTTTTTCCCTTTTTTCTGGAATTAGGTCTACCTGTAGGCTCGGTTGTCGTCCCTAAGGAGGATGTTTTGGCTGATCCTGCTGACGGGGCGAGGCTGCTTCAGAAGGCGCTCTCTCGAATAGGTGTTTCTGGGGCTAGTTCGGGTACAAGTGTTTCTTCAGGGAGTACCCGGCTAGAGGACAAGCAACCGAAAAGAAGACACTCTTCCACGTCGGAGGAAAAGATTAAGAGGGCGAAGACTGTTGCCCACCGAGTCATCTCCGAAAGTTGTGGTGACTAGCCCTCCTCTCGGGCCAATCATAGACACTCTGATGATTGACGATGATGGAGAAGCAAGTGGTAGGGAAGCTTCTCTACATAGAAGGTGATGATCCTCATCAACTCAATAGAATGCTCAACCTGCTGAGTTAGTTACACCAACCGAGGATGATGTCTCGGCACTTTGGGGGGGGGGGGGTTTTGGGTGGGAGAAAAATCAAACTCCCCTTTTT